>AYLM01002986.1:0-37050 GCA_001625345.1 Cairneyella variabilis
TGACCTCCAGAACTCTCGAGCACTCTAGCTAGAGCTCTCTAGCTAGAGCTCTTGAAGCAAACGCTCTTTCTGCCACAACTTTCGAATGGATTACCCAAGCCCTTGTCAGCCCCGTTGTGTTCTATGGTGCGTTCCTGCCCACTCTGTCGCATACATAACCGAAATCCACACTCGATCACCTCATGCACCTGGGCATAAATGAATACGTGAATGTTTCTCTCCAGTTAAAAGCCTAATAATGCGTCACTTTTCAACCGGAATCAATGGTTCATTCGCAATCATTTCTACATAATACTTCATGTCCGGTCCGTAGTATGGTCCAGCGGTGAGTTCCGCTGTCAAGTCGTTCTCGTAGAACACTGCTGTATTTTCTCCAAGAAGCGCAAAGGCATAACGACAAACTGCAGAGCTGATCCCAAGTTCGGTCCCAACAGGCCCATCTCTGTACCAGAACTTCTGTTGATTGAAATGCATATTGTTCCTAGATGTAACGCGAATATAGAAGTAAGCTCCGACGCGAACCTTCTCTTTCTCCGTGTTTACCTCACCAAAGCCTTGAAGCTGTGGTAGTCTTCCAATGTGAGATCGATAAATCGGTGAGCGCTCGACGGATTTCGAAGGCTGACGTGCGTAAATATTCAGCCATAGAGTCGGCTTCTTCATCAATAAACCCTGGATCGTGGGCCGGACTAATGTATGAGAATCTTGTCACTGGGAACCGATGGCAAAATCGTTACATCATGAGTCAATGAACGAGGAAAAGTTGTGAGAACTGCAAATGGAGAACTCCGGTACGTCGTCCCGTTCGTAGAAGTCTATTACCTTTAGCTCAACTTCAGAAAAGAAAGAATGTCGGAAAAGCTTACCTGCGCATCTTCCACATGTGCCGTGTCACCTCTCTTCAAGTCGCTGAATGAAATTTAACTTACGCCTAACGTCTCCAGTTTGCGATCCGTGAGGATTCTTTTCGACTCGGCGTATGTGTGCTGTGAATATTCGGTCATCTTGAAAGAGGAACTGGTATTTGGTGGCGAATTTCTCAACCTTGAGTATCAATATGCAGGGACCCGCTTTTTATCACGCCTGAGAAAACTATTAGAATCGTCGAGAACATATGAGAGACTTTCTAACGACACCTTTGAGTAGAGCGTAATAGCTCTGCTTCCGATATAAAGATGATTCTGGTTTAATATTTTTGATAGAGAAGCTTCTCACTTCAGAGGAAGCATGAATCCATTGAGGTCTTTTGGGGCACTTGTCAACTCGACAGGGAGAGAGATCTTACTTTCGGACATTCAAGCTTCAGATAGTTGAAACACCAGTTAAAGAAACGAAGCTCTCAAACAATATTTCTGCATGCTCTAAACTTGCCAGAAAAGGAGGTATCAGTTACAAACTTCTCATTGGTCATTAACCTGTGGCGTTTTGGCGGACTAAAAAAAGACCCACCTCAAGGCCTGGTTCCTAAGAGCCAAATCTCCCATCAATATATTCTCCTCTGGAATGATCTACGCCTTTGCTTATCTTTCCTAGTCATCAACTGTCATTTTGTTACCCTGATGTAGTTGGACTACAAAAGCAAATATCTATTTCGTCATCGCTCCCGTCTCGGCAACACAACCATTTTTCCCGCACGCTATCTCGAGCTTATTCGCACTTCACAGCGATCCTCATGCCCCGATCCAATAACCAGGCCTTTCAATGAAGCTGTTGGTATTATCTTCACGTCGGAGGTGCTCAAGTGAAGTCGTCGCATTTATGGCCGCCAATCTGATATTAGAAAATTTGAACGTGTTCCCATCTCAGGTGATCTGCACCAGCTTCAAGTGATAGTTGAGATGATGGCAGATGCGCTTGAGATGGAAAGGCGATTGTTGACGTCGAGTGTCGTATATTGCATATATAGTTGAACCCTTGCTGCAGATACTTCGGTCTTGTCTCCGAAACAATTATTCGACTGCACTTTATTCTCATCAGATCACTGGAATCATGTAATTCTCTATCACTCAGCTGAGCGCCGTTGCGCTCTCAACTTTCCTTCCTATGGCTTTGGCTTCTGATATTGAGGCATGTTTGCATCCATTTGTTCTAGTGCTGTACTTTGTGCATTAGCTCATTCTCGATTGAACAGGTCCGTCAAGCCGCTTCCATGGGCACCGTTTCCATGATAGCCTCTCCATCCACATCTTCCTCAGCATCGACGAACACCACTTCCCAAGCAGCGGTTAATTCTGCTGCTTCCTCGCTCATCTCTTCCTCGCTCATCTCTTCCTCGATAAGTTCTGCCTCGTCAGCAAGTCCGTAGCAAGCTCCAAGAGCTCCGTCAGCTCGGCCATGTCTGTGTCTATATCGCCACCTTTAGTCAGAAGTTCTGACAGTGGGGCGGGTGGCAGTTCCGGACAGCAGAATACGAATGAGGGGCTCCAGGCTTGCCGCCGATGTGGTGCTTGGTGGTTTAATGGCCGGCGTGGGCCTGGTGGCTGTCAACTTCCTGTAGTGGGACGTGGCATATACATGGGCTGGAGATATAAATACGTTGTATGACACACTGTGTGGATAGGTTTCCAAAAAATCAGAGGAGCCAAGGTTTTGTGCTTTATACGCAGTCATATTCGACATAGAACTTTCATTACTTCTTGAGTTGTAATATTGCCTGGTTGTAGTCAGCTTGTTGCCGTCACGTTTAAAAGAATAGGCTGAATCTAGCAAAGTTTTTCTGGTTGCAGAGGCGTGTATGCGATGAAGGCAACGTGTTGCAGATTCAGGGGATATAGGGTGCAAGCAACGACTCAATCTGAGCTACCTATTTACAGAGGATACTGAACCTGTACTTATAGGGCCTTAGGCCCTATAAGGTCTCAACACAACGAAGAGGTGAGTTTGTCGGATATATCAGTGCCGATACGGCATTTTTACCCCTTATTCGGTGCCCGCAAGCACTACCCCTTTCAGCTAGCTAACACGTGTTCTCCTAAGTCTCACCGACTAGGATTATCACTATATACTCTCAATCAGTCCTTACATAGAGAAATGGGGACATTTTTTCACCTCGGACCACAATCATTACGCAATCACGTAACTATCTACTCGATAGAGCTACGAGTAGTGTTGCTGCCAATGGGTGACGATGACCCACCAGCACAACCACAGTGACCCATGCCTTTCATCTTCAAAAACCTGTATCTGCGGGTGATAAGCCTCTTGGAAGAGCCTGAAGAGGTAGCTCATTCGAATATTTGACCCGGGAGTCTGCAACAAGTCCACGTGATGTGAGCGCCAGCCACCACCAGACCCAAGGGGGGGCGACTTCGAAACACAAAGCCAAGGCAAACCAGGGCAGGCCAAGGCTCTACAGCCACTCATTTCGCAGGAGCTGAGCACTTTATCCTATCGTTGCCACGCGGCTATAGGCCCGCGTTCGCTCACCGGCTTCCCGGCTGAAAATAGAGTGACTTCGACTTGGCGCAAGCAGGGACTATCAGTTCGAACGAGACAGAGACGGTTGCTTTCATCCCGCGCCCCATATAATATGCCAACGTGATCCTACGAGACTAGTGTCTCTGCGCTGTTGCGATTGAGTACAACTGATTCCCACGAGTATCTTGTGAAGTCGGAAGAAGTATGAGCGTTGAGTTAGAAGCGGAAATCAAGAGAGCCTTTGAACTCAGCATTTGAATTCACCACCGGCACAACAAATAGGAGGTGAGGAGGATGAGTCTTATAGTGGAGACTCATCCAGTATCGAAGACGAAAATGACGGCACGGAGTTTTTGAACCCGTCCCGGCAAGACTACGACGTCCGCTTCGCTTCCAAGAAGCTTCTTTCACCATGGTTTCCTCAAGCAGATCCAAATAACGATCGAGCGAAAACCTTTCGAACATGGCATTCTCGGCGAGACATTTTACTTTCAACATGCTGCTTCATGGCGGGAACCGTTTCCCCCGTCAATCTCGCTGCAACGATTGGCTTCCGTGTTAAGTGGAAGCCGAGTGGAGGCTTTGGGCGGATATACAAAGGAGACTGCAACACTGCGAATCACCTAACTCTTGGGTTACATCTTCTGATCAACATTCTCAGCACTGTGCTTTTCGCTGCATCCAATTTGTGCATGCAATTTCTCGCTGCTCCAACGAGGACAGAGGTCAATGAAGCACATGTCAAAGGTCGTTGGCTCGACATTGGCGTACCCAGTCTTCGGAATCTGAGAAGCATAACTGCTAAAAGAAGAGTAGTATGGTGAATATTAGGTCTATCTTCGGTTCCATTGCATTTCTTGTAAGTAACGTCCCTCCCTAGGTGGTGAGAAACCCACTATACCGAGAAATATTATAGGTACCTTGACTTTAAGTAATATAGAATCTATATACACGTTAATATTTGCTATAGTTTTATATAAGTTATATACTATAGCTACTCTCGAATATCTAGAACCTCCTTTACCTAAAAACTATATTCGCATTATCACTTCATAATTTATAAAGAGCCTCCTTTTATAATATAATAGTATTTGTGAAGGCGCGGGCAAAAGGATAAGAACTCAATTGATCTAATGCCTATTATACAAAGATCTAAAGCTAGAGATGGAAGAAGGGAGGGGAGAAGTCCCGACTATATAGCCAGAGGTCGGATCACATGATATAGTGAGGAGTCTGGGCAAGGTTCTGAACCCATGCCCTGACAGTATTCCTCTACTATAGTATTATTATTAAGCTCTTGCTACTCACAATACTTATAAAAGGGTACTATAATGTAGGATATCATCGTTAGCCTTATGTCTACTGTGGCGCGCAAAATTATATAAGGCCGCCACGCCTATTGGTACCTCTAACTGAAGCGATCACCAAACCCGGCTAGTGCGAAACGACCCCGCACGTCCCATATAATAATCACAGTGTAATTTAAACATCAGTACTACCACACTAAGCCAACCTTACCTCCGACAAGAATATACTGTGGCTAATGGCGCCACAAGGCTATGCCAAAGATAGTTTTGTTCGCCCCTACGCCAACCACATTTGCCTCTACTTTCTACACTTCAATAATTAGGCATCTACAAGTGTGTGGCCAGTACGGTCGGTCGCCCTCCCTGCTTGTAGTGACAATATCCAATGTTAAGCTGCTTTGACTGCTATTAGGTATCACTCATAAGCAGCACATATTGGGAATGACTCGTAACAAGCCTAACTAAGCCGGAATACGCCGCGCAGAGCTATGCAAGAGCACCGATATTCAGTACACAGGACGCCGACTTCTAATCTCTGTTCTTGTATAGATACAGAGACTCTGCTGGGCCGCGGAGGTCATTACGACTCCTATAGAAATCGACGACTCCATAATCTATTTAATCTATTTCGGACAAAATCTAAATGGTCAATTAGATGGCCAAGTGACCAATTAGATAGTAGAATTGATGAAAGGCTAGTACTAATAGGCTCCTTAACAGATCAGCACGTGTCATGTTACGTGTATACTTAGCCAGCGCACATATGCATATAAGCGACCCTAAGAAATGGAGCTCACGGAGCACCATCAATCGACTTCAACTCTCACAACTACATCAGATATCTCTCTATATGTCTCAGTTCTGACTTCTAAGCACTAAAATGACGAATTTCGAGTATAAGCCAATCAGTCTTGACAGACCTGCCTTTCGCCTTCTCCGAGTGCTCAAAGGCCGCGACGACGACCCTATTCAGTGCCATCTTTTTGAGACGAAGATCCCCTCATCAGAAGATATCAATTATGCGGCTTTATCTTACACATGGGGCAGCACATCTAGACCATGTGATATAATCATCAATTACAGTAAAATGACAGTCACCAAAAATGTATATCTTGCACTTCGGGATCTCCGTTACCGAGAAAAAGACCGGGTCCTTTGGGTTGATGCCCTTTCTATCAATCAAAGCGACGAGAATGAACAAGGACAGCAAGTTCAGCAGATGGGATCCATTTATAGCAAGGCTGAACGAGTAATCATCTGGTTGGGCGAGGCTACGTATGATACAGACTATGTTATGTATTATATGAAGCAGCTAGAGGAAGAGAGTGCCAAACACGCCTCTGATGACCAGCACCGCCAGGAAATTTCAGATAAGCAGTGGGTCGATATCTGGTCAACAGTGGTACGCGAACTGAGGCCTGACCAGAGGGGCCTTTTGGTCGAAGGCTTACAGTCTCTCCTTCACCGAAACTGGTTTAAGAGAGTCTGGGTTATACAAGAAACTGGTAACGCACGAGCCGCCGACATCGTTTGCGGTGGCAAATCTGTTTCAGCAAGCATCTTCGCTCTTATGCCATCTTTACTAGGGATCACCCCAGACCTGCACTGCCAATCTATCATTGATATCATGCCAAGTTCTCTCCGGGATAGCTCATGGTGGGCCAAAAAGCGGGATCTTCATACGATGCTAGATAAATTCCGCAATAGCGAAGCAACTGACCCCAAAGATAAAATTTATGCCTTGCTAGGCATATCTTCAGATGCCTGCGACACTGATCTTCTCAGAGCAGACTATGGAAAGAGTCTTCAAGATACTATTTTCGATACTACCTCATTCTTACTTAACCTTAATGAGTTAGACCCTCCTATCTGCTGTTTCTTCGATTGGACATTGCCAAAGTTCTTGGGAAATTTGCATACACTTGCCAATGAAGTGCTTAAGTGCGCAAAGGATACTGGGCATAAAACAGTTGTGAAGCTGCTGCTCGAGACAGGCAAGGCGGATGTGAATCCAAAGGATCACGATAGTCGGATGCTGCTAGTATGGGCTGTAGAGAATGGGCACGACGCGATAGTGAAGCTGCTGCTAGAGAAAGGCGCTGAGCTCGAGACGAAAGACATCCTCGGCCAGACGCCGCTGTCCTGTGCTGCAAATTGGGGGCACGACACGATAGTGAAGCTGCTGCTAGAGAAAGGCGCTGAGCTCGAGACGAAAGACAGCCTCGGCCAGACGCCGCTGTCCTGTGCTGCAAATTGGGGGCACGACACGATAGTGAAGCTGCTGCTAGAGAAAGGCGCTGAGCTCGAGACGAAAGACAGCCTCGGCCAGACGCCGCTGTCCTGTGCTGCAAATTGGGGGCACGACGCGATGGTGAAGCTGCTGCTGGAGAAAGGCGCTAAGAAATCCTAATAATTCATACTTACAAAATATATCATATATCTTATTTTATTTTTAATAACTTTGATATAGAGTGTCCTAGGACAGCTGATGTTTATATACTATAGAATATTGCCACCAGATATATCTAGCATGTTCTAGAAACTTCTATCAATAACATTTTTTAACAGAAAGATGTTAAAGTATTTCACTCAATGACTTATGTAGAAGATTATAGAAACTGATTTATAGCACTTTTGCTCTGTAAAACTCTTGATTTATAATATTCGCCACCTTCGCCACTCTGTCATATTTTAAATAGTTGATATATTCCAAGAGCCTTTACAAAGTAGCAGGGAGGATGACCGATCCGCACTGGCCACAACCTTGTGGAGGTCTAATTGTTGAAGCTGTGAGTGCACTTCGTCGTATGTCAGAGACATTGTGCAATGAAATGACCCGTACCGCTCCAACCCGACCTCGCACAACTGAGCGGCGGTGTCGTGTAAAATTAGCAAGAAGCAGGTTGTTGCACTATCGAGAAATAGGTTACAATTGAGAACAGGCTTAGAATACTAGCTTATATAGGAAAAGAGGATAAAGTATTAATAGAGCAGATACCACTTCGGGTGTCTAGCGGTCATCATTTTCCTTTCATCACTGTTCGGGAGTCGGATTTTTATATATTGCGAGCGTCTGCACGGAAAGGGAAAGGCTTCGCACAGCCACAGGCTGGGCTTGCTTGTTTGACGTTAGTAAATTAACGTTACACCGTGACTATTAAGTTATGTGGGATATGCGGGGTCATTTAGCACTAGCCGGAATTGGTGATCGCTTTAATTGAAGGTAGTGACTGTGACAGCCCAGCTGTTCCCAGCTCGCTTAGTCACCTGCCCTAGTTTACCGCGTTGCGCTAACGAGAGGCACCGCCCTAAAAGTTTATGTATTTAGACTCGATTCTTACAGAGGATCCTTCTTCTCTCTTTAGCTTTGTTTTCTCGTCAATACAGTATCTTCTGCAAGAGTCGCCCTTTGCGTGACACCCTTTGTAGAGCTGTCACAGTGACCCATATGGCGACCTTATATGAATTTGCGCGCTATAGTAGATATAAGGCTGATAATGACTTCCTAGCATTATTACGCGGTTCTAAGGCTTGATAAGACCTTTCTATAAGTATTAAGAGTGGTAAGAGCTTGATAGTAATGTTAATGTGAAAGAACTTTATTACGCTATAAAAGGAGCCTTTGTGTAAATTAGGCGTAAAGGTAATGATGCGAATATAATTTTCTAACTATAGGGGTCCTTAATATTTAGAAATAGCTATAGCACACGACCTATATAAAACTATAGTAAATCTCGATGTGTGTATAGAGTCGGAGTTGCTTAAAGTCAAAGTACCCCTCATTCTTCTCGGCACAGTGGGCTTCTCGCCACCTAGGGATAGGCGTTAGATTGCATGGACTCGGATTTCCGACAATGTCTAATAGAGTACCTCCGGATTTTAACTCTGCCATCATTCCGATAATCGGCACGAACTCGTACGTACACATCACTGTTGATCCTACATTTCTCAGTGGAAGTTTGTGGAACTCGACTGCAACAACAGAGCTTGTGAACTCTTGGAATGATGAGACTTGCCTCAACATCTGTTGAACTGGACTTCTCGTACTCTGGGAACTTGGTGGGAATCACCCTTCAATCTCGATGACAAGATCCGTCAGATGCAAAACGAGGCCAACACTTCCAATTTCTCCACCAAGCTAGACACTGTCGATTGCCTGCTTCAGTATACGGATCTGTTTGGCAACCGATCCGATGTCATATTTGTCACTTCGACCCTCTCAACAAATAACAATTCTTTGTTTGCTTATGGGGCATCGGGAGACGAGCAACCTTGGAAGACTGGGTGGTACTTGAGCTTAGGGAACGATTTTGACAGTACGAAGCTGGATCTCTCCAATTATCCTGGTGGTGCTGCCGAACGCGAATAGGCACTCAGCAATTGGAGTATCGCCAATCAGACGATAGACTACTGCTTGAGTAGCCAGGTCAATGTCGATGGCCTATGCTCGGTGGAGTATTCATATTCAATTATGTTGAGTGGGTACTGCTCTGGCTTCCTGGCTGATGGTTCGACTAACTCACGAAACTGGTTCGTGTGTCTATGCAACTTCGTCAAGTTGCATGTGTTTTATACACTGCATTTCGCTACTCTTTAGGCACAAGCAGGATCCGCCTCTTTCGATTTAGGGGATGCTTTATGCTCCTTCCTAGCTTATCCCGATGAGACGACAAAAGATAGGGGAATTATTTCCATGGATATGGTTAGGTCTAGTCCAGAAGCTTGGCTGAATGGACGCGAAACAAAGTGGGAAATCCAGTCAAGCCATTGGATGTACGCAGCCAGCTGGAAGAGATGGACATTTTGCATTTTCATGTAAATGCGCCCCAGTTCTTGGTGTGCTCAGATGCTGAAACTTCATAGTGGTTCAGCTTTGCTCATCGCTGCCTCAATTGAACTAGTCTCTGGTATCAAGTTTTTTGAGACAACTTTTGGGACTATTCTTTCATTTTCATATATTATGGGCATGGGATTTGGAGCACCAAATTCGAGATCTATTTCAGACTTGGTCAGTGAAACAGTAAGTCGGCGTGAAGCAAAAGCACAATCCACCCACTAACAGTCTTCAAGTCCAGCACTGCTGCCATATACAAAATGTGTTCTTCAACAATAGTTGGCAGTTCTTCATCTCACTCACATACTTATCATATAACTCCCTGGTCTCTACCTTTCTGATGTCCGACGAACTCACTGGGTACGCAGATACTCGGAAAAACTTGAGACTTTCCGCGCCAACTGGAATGCAACGCTCAAGCTACTTTGTTTCGATGCCTGCGAGATATGGAATTCCTCTCATCACTACTATCGGAGTCTTGCACTGGACTGTATCACAAAGTATATTTGTTCTGTGCATAGATCGATACTCTCGGACGGTACCGAGGAGTCAGCGAATAGATATATCACTTCTAGATTTAGCTGCGTTGCCATATTTATTTGTAAGTGTTCTTTCTGTCCTCCGTTTTCTTGCTCCAAGCTGAATTACTCTTAGCTATCATTATTGGCATCATCCTCATGATTGCTTTACTGGCAATGGGCCTGTAGAAATACAGTGGGCACATGCCGTTCGCTTCAACGTATAGTGCTGCGATCAGTTCCACATGCCATCCGCCAGAAGGCGATAATGACGCGACTCTTTTTTAAGTTCAATGGGGAGAGGTTAATGGGGATGAGAAGGGGATTGGGCATTGCTGTTTCACCACTGCTCGAGACGTTGTTTCGCCAAAGGTTGGCGATAATTATCGATGAATGGATATAGACCAATGATGGACGTAAACACAATACTTATAGATATAATCGATCCTCAATTATATGAACAGTAAATGATTCTTGACTCGAGCTTTGCCCCCATCGCTAAACTCAGGGGCTTCGGCTGGGCGGTATGGGCCTCGGTTCCCCGCTGACAGCTTCACCCCACCATTCCCAGCTTTCAACAATACCTCCACCATGACTTCTCCAAAACCTTTGAAGTCAGCATTTGGGAGCTCGCAGCTCATCTCCTGCTCAATCTCCACACAATCCGCAAACCACAATGGCCTCCGAAGCACCATGGAAAGCCATCGCCCAGCGCAAACGCGCCGAGCGACAATCCCGCATCCCGAAAGCTTGGGTCCTTTCCAACCCGCCGTCAACTTCTACACTTGATGTCCGCGACGTACCTCGAGCCTGCGGTATTCTGAGCAAGCGTGAGCTCTCTATAACCGAAGACTACGATGCCACGGCGCTCGCAGAAGCTATACGGGCACGCAAGCTCACGGCAGAGGAGGTCGCGGTAGCGTTTTGCAAGCGGGCAGCGATTGCGCAGCAAGTGTGCAATTGCTTGACGGAGATATTTTTTGAGGAGGGAATTCAGCGCGCGAAGTGGCTGGATCAGGAATATAAGCGGTCTGGGAAGACTGTGGGGGCTCTGCAGGGTGTGCCGGTCAGCTTGAAGGATACTTTTCAGGTGAAGGGCTATGATGCGAGTATTGGGATCGCGAGCATGGCTGAGAAGCCGTCAAAAGTGAATTCGCTACTTGTGGATATACTGCTGGAGCAAGGAGCGGTGTTATATTGCAAGACGAATATCCCGCAGACGTTGATGGCGCTGGATTCGGACAATAATTTGTTTGGGAGGACGCTGAATCCGAGAAATAGGAAAGTCACAGCTGGCGGTAGTTCGGGCGGTGAGGGTGCACTGATCGCGATGCGGGGTAGTGTTCTAGGAGTCGGAACCGATGTTGGAGGCAGTATAAGAATACCTGCTATGTGCGGAGGTCTCTATGGCTTTAAGCCAGGGTTCCAGCGAGTGCCGTTCGTTGGACAAGTTGGTGGACGAGATGGAGCCAGTAAGATTGGATTACCCGCCAGTGCGGGCCCAATTGCTACCACCATGAGAGATTGCGAACTCTTCCTCAAGACAATCTCAAGTACGCAGCCCTGGGAACGGGATCCAAGTCTTGCGTATGGGCTCTGGGAGGAGCAAGGCTCGATACAGAAGAAGCCACTATTTGGTGTGATTAGAGAGGATGGAGTCATCGCTCCTTTACCTCCTGTCGCGAAAGTACTTGACGAGACGGTGAAAACATTACGGAGGTCTGGCGTCGAGGTTATCGAAATTAATGCACCGGCATTTAGGAAATTGCAGTCTCTTGCAAATAAGTTCTTTGGAATCGAGGGAGGGAACTTCATGTTCGATCTCCTGGAAGCTACACAGGAGCCGCTGATAGAATGGCTGAGTACTCGGCTACGACGAGGCAAACCCATGTCTTTGGACAGACTTGTCGAAATCCATGCTATGAGAACTGAGCTTGAGACTGAAATGCTCAAGATTTGGACAGATCCGAAAACAGGGAGAACTGTTGATGCCATCATCACGCATGTTGCGCCTCATCCGGTTCCTCCAATTGATCGATGGAATGGAATCAGTTACACAAGCAGTTTCGTGCTGCTGGATTACCCGGCTGGGACGCTTCCTGTGAGAGACTTCAGGGAAGTGGATTTGTATGGCGAGATGCCGGACGGCAAGCCCATTGGGAGCTGGGATAAAGCAAACAGAGAGTTATGTAAGTTCGGCCCCTTTCCTTCAAAAAGCGCAGTTCGCTGACATTTTCACAGGGAGTCATGAGACTATTGACAGAAAAGTATACATGAACACTAAGTTATCAGTGCAAGTCGTCGCGCCAAAGTTACAGGAAAGGAGATTATACCAAGCCATGGCCCTCATTGACGGCGTTCTGCAAGGAGGAACTGGGAGCGCAAAGTTGTAGGATACTCGAGAACCAAATCAAATCACCAAGCAGAAATTTCACAGCGCAAAGTCCCAAAAGCATTTCAAACTTGAAAATTTTTTTCTGCATTCCAAATTAGCAGCTCTACATACCAATATTCCCCCTCTTCCCACCCCTCTTACTCCTCTCCACATGCGCCTTCAGCGTCCTTTTTGTCTGCTGCAGACTCCTCTTCTGCTTCCCCTTCGCCTTCCCAAGCGTCATCAAGAAATTCTTCTTGCGTGCCTTCTCCCGATTCGTCGTACTCTTGCCCTCAGCGTCCTTCTTCGCTCTTCTTATGGCTTGGGTACTCTTGTGCTCGCCCCTATCTCCCTTGCCTTCCCTCGCTAACGCGATCTTCTCTTCTCTCGTAGACTTCCGCAATTTAGAAAGACCTTCGATCTGCCCAGCAGTCAACGGATCATCAGCATGTCGGTCAGCAAGTTCTTTCAGCCGCTGATCGCGAGATTTGGAAGAAGTCTTGATGCCCGTAGCTTTATTGACTGAAGCCTCCAGTCGCAATTCCTGCAGTTTCGCCAAATCAGCAGGGGTGAGAATCTTCGTCGTTGCCAATTTTGAGAACTTCTTTTCCAAATCCTTGTCTTTATTCTCCTTCTCTTCCTTAGTAGCAGCAGGACTATTCGCCTCTGCCACTTTATCGAGCTTTAATTTCTTCGCAGGAGGCTGGTCGAGCTCGCTATCGCTAATTTCAATCTCAGCGTCACTCTCTACGTTGATCCAGCCTCCTGAATCATCACTAGCATCGGACTCGGCGTCCCAATTCTCCCACCCCTTGGCTTCTTCTTCTTCTTCGTCTTCCTCCTCGTCGTCTTCTTCATCTGTGCCTAGTTCGGGAAGACCTTTTTCTTCTCGCTTCCGTTTCCGCTCTTCACGTTTCCATTCTTCGAGGAGCTCCAGACCTTCGATTCCGCCTACTTCTTCCTCGCCGAAGCGGCGTTCTCTGATGGAGCCTGATTTGAGACCGATGGTAGCTGTCTTGCCTCGATCCCGTTTCTTCAGCATATCGGCACCGACTTCTCGGTACAGTGATAGTAGTCCTTTTGCGGCCATCATCGTGCCTTTGTCTTTACTCTTGCGGTACATGACTAAATCTTGCAACAGGGTATCATTCATAGCTAACGGCTGTCTAACGCAAATTTCTCGAATAGCATTCAAACCCGCGGACGCAACTTCTGACGCCGAAGCCTCAGACACGAACTCATTCGCAATCTTCTGCACCAAGGGCTCCAGTGCATCCGGAGGAACCAGATTATGCGTAGCTTGAGCGAGTGATGCAAGGAAAGAAGTGACAGACGGCTGTCTCGGCGTAAGGTACTTGATGAAATACGAGTACAGCGAAATAACTGTCAACTTATGCAAGCCCACCAATCTCGATACTAGCTGCAAAACTAGCAACTTCTGCTCCAGATTCAGCTTACTCTTTGAATTTTGTAAATGCTTTGAGAAAAGGGTCTCTGCAAATCCCTGCGGATCATGCAGTAAATGTAGTGCGGAAAAATTGAGAGGGTGGGGCTGATTCTTCTTCTTCTCCGTCTTTTTGACCTTCTTCACTGCCTCTTCGAGAGTCTTCTTCTTCTTTTTGGTCTTCTTGTTGATGCCAGCCTGGTGCTTGAGCTTCCCGATATCGATTCGCTCATCTTCATCACTGGAGTCATCCTCTAGCTCTTCGCGCTCCTTGTCGCCGCCGAGGAAGAAGCGGACGCCGCCGCCGATAACTTTCTCGTTGTCCGCTAACGCGGCTTCTTTCATGATCTCGACAGCCTTGGAGTCCGTCCATATTTGCCTCTTCCATAACTCTCGTGTGATCTTCACAGCCCATATTCCTTTCGGCGATGCTCGATCGGAGGTAAGGAGGTTGAAGAGTGCAGTTTGGATGGTCTTGTTCAGGCGATGGTTTATCGACTTCGAGTTTGATGTCCGTAGGTCTGATAATATCTTCTGATATAGAAGAGTCCGTAAAGTCTTGCTTGGTGCTGATACCAAGATAGGGAATAGCGTATTGAGGAGATTGGTAGAATCAATGATGTCTTTCCTCCGTAGCAGCACCAGACTTCCAACAATCTTCTCCCGCAACTCGCTTTCTAATTCGGCATGATGGACTGTGAGAATGTTCTTCAGGTCTTCGGGAAATTGAGATGTGTATTCGGGATAGCAGTCTGCGACGTGCGCCACGAAATCTATCAGGTCGCGAAAGGAGATGATTCCGCCAGAGGTAGCGGTGCTTGGGGAAGCTAGAAAGATGTCGCGCTGAGATTCGTATTGACCGAATTGATTGCGGAAGTCTTCAGTGTATGATCTTAAAGCTAATCAGAAATTGTATCACATCTTTGGAGAATTGGGGAAGTACTTTGGGTCTCGACGAATCTTGTACTGGAGGTTGGGACTGATGACATTAATTTCTGTGTACAGAGAAGGGAATTTATTTCGAGAACTGACAGATCTGCATCAACCTTCTCCAGTGCGCCAACTCTTTTCTTGCCCATTCTGACGGTGTTTGGAGAGCTGGCTTGTCGTTGCGCCCAGCATAGGTGGAGTTTGAAGATTGCCAAAAATATTTCTTGCTATCGAGGTTATCTTTTTAGCGCCGAAAGTCAAAAACCCTGCAATTCAAGAACACCACGTGATACTGAACTTTCGGCGAGGGCTGAGTTGCGCAAGTTGGCACTGATAAGACGAGTAACTTTACTTGTTCAAAATTCTGTAAGTGCTTGGCTAATTTGAAGAGAGCCTGGCACTTTTCTATAGAAATCGACAGGGTTAGAGACAGCATCACGTGTTTTCTACCTCTAGATCTCTGCTTCTAACCCTTTTTCGTGATAGGACTGCTGTATGAATTTGATCTATGTACTTGGAATAAAACCGAAGGCTTAAGGATTCACCAGTCTTAAACTTTAGACGTCTTCAAAATATCTTTTACCCCAAAAGATTCCTCAGCTTTCCCTCCCCTAATCGTCAATATTAAACTGCATCCTCCGATCCACCCAACTCTCCCTCCTAACATAACTACTCCTTCTACTGCCAGCCGGGACCACCGCGAACCCAAGCATCCCATCCTTCGTGCTCTGCTTTACTTTCGGGCCCCTCATCTCCACAAACCCGCTACTCCTCCTCCTACTATGTCTCCTCCCACTCCCACTTGCACTACTATCACTATCACTGTCACTATCATCCCTCCTCCTATGTCTATGTCTCCGCGTATAAGCACGCTCCGGCCGTCTTAGATTATCCCTCTCCGGCCTCCTCGCCCAACCACCACGCCTCCTAACCCTGGCCTGTGAACTCGAGCTTTCTGTCTCAAAACTGCTATCTGAATCATTGCTATATGTAGGACCAACCCACAGCACACTCCGTGGATCATAACAGCATTTCCAGATCAAGACGCAGAGGACGAGAAATCCGAGTAGGGATCCCATGATAGCGCCGACCACGACGCCATTACTATCTGTACTCGTGGGCGCAAGAACCGTCGTCGATTGTGGTGCCGCGGCAGCAGCTGTTGTTTGTGTAGAGGTTGAGGCTGAGGTTGGAGAGCCGGGAGCGAGGGTTATGGTCGAGGTGTAGGTCGTGGATTGTTGGGTTACGGTGATGGTTATGATGTCTGCGCTGTTTTGTCTTCCTAGTATTTCATGATGAGGCTCAGCCTCGCGTACATCAAGATGCTGAAGAAGTGGTGCCATATTATAAATATCAATATCAACAAAACTAGATTATATCTGGTATGGACAGAGAAGACGACGATATCTGATGAAGTCGATTTAGAGCTTGCCGAACAGCTGCGTGAGCTGGCCTCGTCCCCATTTTGTAGAGCTGAGGCGGCAGTGACCATGATGGAGGGGTGGATAACAGGGTGGTGTGCCCAGCTTATGAGTGTCTTGGATCATGGATCTACTTTCGATATGGTGTAGCACAGCCTTGAAGTCGGGCGTCCTACACGGTGAGGACGGAGCCGCATAGCTGAGAAGTGGAGAGCGGGACCGTGGACAAGGCTATATCGGCACGGTGGTATGATGTGCCTGCCGTCTCTCGCGATTGGCCGAATGAGGGGATAATTGACGAGGCTTGCAGCTGTGTCCGACGACATGCTGGTGGCGGTCGTGAGGGTTGTCACACATGTCAAGAGATTGACCAATGAGAAGGAGGGGGTGGTGCGATTCATGGACGATTTGTGGACGAGTATTTGCTGAGATTTGAGCTGCAGAAGAAGGGTCGCAAGGATATGCTTGGAGTTCGGAATAGAAATACTATTATAGGTTGAAAGATATCGACGGCTTAAGACCACCACTGATTCTGCTGATTTCCAGCAATGCCATTGTACTCCGGAAGATCTCCATCCATCAACGTTTGCCAGTACTCCCAATCCACGGGTGTAATTTCCGGCATGTTCACATCGAAAGGCATGGCCAATTCTGGATTTGCCCATGAAGCTGGATCATTGTTGTATGTGACCTGGGCCGGACCAACGTTCGCCAGCTGCATATTTGCTGCAGCACGACTAGCATTTACTATGCGATTCTCTCTGTAAGAGGCCTCCAGTTGAGCGGTGGTTGAAGGTCGAGGTGGCTCAGGGATATTTCTCTGCGCACGCAGGAGCGAGACAAAGCGCGGAGGAGGAATTTGAGAATATCCCATACCCTCCTCTCGCTTTTTCCAAGCTTTGAGTGCAAGATTCCCAATCGCGACGTACAAGCTGTTCTTGCTGTCATTGATAATCTCTGGACGATGCTCGAAGGAGAGACCAATCTGCTGCCATGCTCGATCAGCCAACTCCCCTGTCGGTCTATTGCGCAGTTCGCTCAGGATGTAGATGAATGCATCGAGTTGGAAGTGGGTCGTAACGTGCCACAAATACCCCTGAATGCACTTAGTCGTGTGTCCGAGGGAGTCGTATTCCAATTCTTTCAAGCTTTCCACGAACAACATATCCTTCTCGCTTTGTGGCATACTGGCTCCCTTATCTGGATATTGGCGAGGATGATGAGCCATGATTCGCATAGTGCAGATGACAGACTTGGCAACATAAATTGCAAGTAGATGGAGCGGAATAGATGGATCACAGAATCGTATGAACCTCTCATGAAATCGAGCCTCAAGTTCATCGATTTGCTTGTCCCTGTCTTCCAACGTGTCGGGGCCACGTCCACGTCCATGTCCATGTGCATGCTTACCAATATGACCATGTCCGTTCCCATCTGGAATGAAGGATCTGGACTTGCGCATTGCTTGAGCAGTCTCGTATCTCAGACAGCAAAAGATCATCTCCGTGGCACCTTCTTTCTCCACAGGAGGCTCTTTCATCGTAGGACTCAAGTCGCTGTCACTGATGTTCAGTGGAATTTTTGTGTCAAACTTGGCCAACCAAGCAGGAAATCCAGCTCCTGCAAGCTTTGACGAATGTCCATCGAGGAAAACAACTTGCCACCAGGTACGGCGTCTGATCTCAGCGTCGAACGGGGAGATCTTGTGACCAGAGCCATCACGATGAAGTCCGAGACGTTGAGAGATCCTGACGCAGACTCCGGTAAGAACCCACAGGGAGTGCGGATCATAGAAATTGCGCACCCCGAGCTGTAATTCCGAATCAGAATGCTGATCAAGAATCGAGTAGTTGGGGACTGAGCAACCTACCAGATAGAGTACGAATGCCTGCAAGGTACCCAAGTTCAAGGACTTCAAAAATTTGGCGTTGATCAGCGCCTGTTGAGTTCCATGGGAATACTTTGCCAGAAGAGAGTCCCTTGGCTCACCAAACATTACTCGGCATTCGTCATCCTGCAACGATGTGACTGACAAGAAGTAGATGGCAAACATTAGGGCCTCAGTATGCCGTGGAATATTGAGTATATCTCCACTTGCATCCAATATGGCCTGTTGAAGAGTAGGTGCATGGATCATCTTTGCCAGAGGGTTCACGTTGGTTAGAAATGTTTGCCACATCCTGAATATCTGGACTGGAGGTGGATGCAAGGAGCTCAAGTCCTTCGACGTGGATTTGAAACCAATGAGAAGAGATTCCGGGTTGGGACACAATAAAGTCTCGTTCAACTCGTCGTCGGACGAGCTTTGAAGAGCATCCTTGGGATCTGAAATCTCATCTCTCAAGTTTTCCCATAGAGTACTAAGGCTATTAGTAGGCGAAGAACAATTTTGAGGAGCGCATATACTTTTCAACATAATGAGAGTTCCCTTTATCGCCATCAGCAAACAACGCTCCACGATCAGCGTGTCGATGTCCTCGATGACCTCCCATGCTCAGACCCTGGGGTTTGCTACGATCTTCCTGGAGCTCATGAAGACCACCCGAGTGTTTCTGCTCAGGGACAGCATCGTCATCGTCAATTTTGACGCCATGAGTCTTCAATAAGTGCTCATATCTCCGAAGTCTTCCAACAAGATCAGTCTCCGTGAGCTTTCTCCTTTTCCGTCTTGGGACAGTTGGAGCACTGGGTATGCATTCTGCTCGAGCTTTGATACAGTTCGAACATGGCTTCTGTCGATCACAACGTACTTTACGTTGTTGACATAAGATACAGGAATGTCCTCTGGTGATCTTGTACGCAGGTGGTATCGACGCCTGGTCGGGCGTCTGAGAAGCAGCTGCCTGCATGTCGACGCGGCTTGAATTGTACTGTGGCTTCGGGTTCGGCTAAAGGAGAAACCGACAAGGGAGCGTTCGCAAGATTGACTTTTCCGACGGAATCGTGCTTTCCACGTTTCAGTCCTTGCGATGAGAGAAGAACACGATTTGTATTATTTCCAGAAGGATGAACGTTGCACCGACAATTTTTGAGAATTGGAAGAGATCAGAGTAAGATTTGGAGCAGAAGACTGGAGCAGAAGACTGGAGTAGAGGACTGGAGCACAAGTTTAAAGTATCGACCGAAGAAAGCGGTCGGGCAAAAATGTGAGCATCTCGGGACCGACGGTGATTTCACATATTCAGGTGAGGGCGGCATTAAAAATGTCCAGAAGGAGAAACTTGTATGCGAAATCCTCAGTGCCGCCTTTTCATCTGAATTCTGCGGCGTTCCAGGCAAGCAAAGTAAGCATCGCGTGCCAAACATGCAAGTCTCCCGTTGTTTCTTCGAAGCGAGCGGTCCGTTCGAGACAACCCAATCTCTCCTCCTCAAGTGCTCGGGGCCGCATACTTTCCGATCATGGGATATTTGTCTCTATTTCGGTGGCCACGGCCCTCAAATGGTAATTAACGGTGAGTCGCGATTCAGAAGGTCATAGTATAAACATTACCACTTTCCTCTCGTACATTCTCTCCATCTCTTGAGTCAACAAGCACAATTCTCCGTCTCTTGCGCCCTATTCTAGAACTTCATACAAGCCACGCAGCAACTCAACGAAAACGAAGTTATTTTGTCCTCGCAAATATGGCAGAGAAGAACCCAGATGCAGTCGATGTGGAGAAGGCTTCCCCAGCCGCCACCCCTGGCAATGGAGAGGAGGATGAATATCCTACTTCTTTCGCAAAGGTTGCGATTATTATGTCAGCCATATATCTCTCGATGTTCCTGGTCGCCTTGGTAATTCGCTCTGCACTACGAATGAAGAACTTGACTAACAGCTATAGGATCGCACGATCCTAGGAACTGCCATACCAAAAATTACCGACGACTTTCACTCTATCGACGACGTGGGCTGGTACGCTAGTGCGTACCTGCTCACCAGTTGTGCTTTCCAACTGATCTATGGCCGCATCTACACTTTCTACTCAGCCAAATGGGTGTTATTGACTGCTATTCTCATGTTTGAGGTTGGAGTATGTCCTCTGATTGATCTGTCTCGAGTCTATAAGTGCTAACGACATCTAGTCAACACTATGCGGAGCAGCGCCAAACTCAAAAGCATTTATTGTCGGACGAGCTATAGCTGGTCTTGGTTCCGCCGGTATCTTCAGCGGCTGCGTAAACATCATGGTCATCACGATACCCCTTCACAAGCGGCCTGCGTACCAAGGTATCTTTGGTGCAATCTTCGGCGTTGCCTCCGTCTGCGGTCCTCTAGTTGGAGGTGCCTTTACTACCCGTGTTTCATGGCGGTGGTGCTTCTACATCAACCTGCCCATCGGTGCATGCGTGGTTGCTATCATCCTCTTGACCCTCAAAGTCCCACCAAGCAAAAACAAGGACACCCTTCGACAACAACTGGTCAAGCTGGACCCTCTTGGCACACTTGTCTTTCTCCCAGGCATTGTTTGTCTCCTCCTGGCCCTGCAATGGGGCGGAACAACCTACGCATGGGCGAACGCCAGAATCATCGTCCTCTTCATCCTGGCCGGAATCCTCATCGGTATCTTCATCTTCATCCAATTCAAATCGGGTGACAACGCCACAGTCCCTATCCGCATCATCAGGCAACGCAGCGTCGCCTCCGGCGTCTACTTCTCCTTCACCCTTCCCGGCAGCATGATGGTCATGGTCTACTACCTCCCCATCTGGTTCCAAGCCATCAAAGGCATCTCCGCCGTGCAATCCGGCATCAACACCCTGCCACTCGTCCTCTCCCTCGTCGTCGCGAGCATCATGTCCGGCATCATCACGCAGAAAACGGGATACTACACGGGCCAATTAATCGCAAGCTCAGTCATCATGTCGATCGGCGCTGGAATAATGACTACGCTCAAAACCGACACTAACTCCGCTCACTGGATCGCCTACCAATTTCTCTTCGGTTTTGGACTCGGTTTAGGCATGCAACAGGCTGGCATGGCAGCACAAACCACCCTCGCGAAGAAAGATGTCATGACTGGCGTGGCACTCATGTTTTTCTTCCAAGGCCTTGGAGGCTCGGTCTTCATCTCCATCGCAGAAGTTGTATTCACCAACAGCTTGGTAAAGAAGCTGGGTTCCGTGGCGAATATCAGCGCTGAGATGATCGTGCATACGGGTGCTACGCAGCTGCGAGATCTGGTACCGGCTCAATATTTGCCGGAAGTATTGACGCAGTATAATGCTGCGTTGAGCGATGTGTTCAAGGTCGGGTTGGGGTGTGCGGTTGCGACGATTGTGGCAGGGATGACGATGGAGTGGAAGAGTGTGAAGGGGTTGAAGCATGGGGGCGCGCAGACGCCGAAGGAGGGCGAGGAGACTCCGTCGCAAGAGGCGGCGCAGGAAGAGAAGAGAGATGGAGTCGTAGATGATGCTGCGACTGCGGTTGAGAGCCCGCCTGCTACGGCATCGGAGAAGGAAACAACCCCTGAGGTGACTAAGGCTGCTTGATATGGGACTTCTTTGTTTAGAGATACCCTTTCTTTTGTATAATTTTAGGCATTGCTGATGGTCTACTGCATTTTGGCGTTCCGGAGCATGGCCGGGTGGATAAAATGGCATAATTAGAGAGCAGTAAATCCTTGTAAACAATAAAGTGTAATTCCACTCACACGACTTTAGCTCAAAATGGAGCTCAAAAATTTCTTGAGTGCAAAGATTTCACAGTTTATAGTTCGAAAGAAAGCATCTTGCATTCAAAGAATTTCAAATCATCGATCCATTTCATTGCAAAAGCGTCACTCTATGTAATGCAACGCCAGTTCTAGATGCAATAAAGCCATGCAATGCTCCCCTGTATGCACCCATCGTCTATCTACTCGTACACGTCATAGCTCAAAGATTCTTTCGGCCTAAAGAACTTTTGAGTCGTCTGGTGCCGCCTCTCCTGCGGTCTGTCCTACGGCCTCAACTGCTGCAGCATCCAGCCAGCTGCGCATCCCAGTCTTCATCACAAGCTGCGGATTCAACTCCTGCGCAGTAAACCACTTATCCCTCCTCGTTGTGCTCCTCATCCCACCTTCCAACGCACTCATCGCTGCTCTCGTAGTCCTCAACCGCTTCCCAGGCCTCCCACCTTCAGTCACCAAACTACCACGCTGCTTGCGACTCTCTTGGACACGTTCATCTTCCGCCACAATGCCACGGACGTACGGTGCCAAGTCCTCCGCAATGAGAGATTTACCGCGGTCAAAGGAACAGGCATCAATTTCGCCATCTCTGTAGTCTTTGAATAGAGGTTTCTCGTATTCTGAGATAGGGTCGAATGCTCGGCTTAGATCTGCGCGACTGAGATGCGTTTCGGGATGAGTGATCAGATGAATGATGGTTGATTCGCTGGGTCGGCCAAGTTCGGCGGGGACTTCGAAGCCGTGTTTGATGTGCTGGTCGACTTGCAAATATTTTCTTGCATGCGAGGTAAGGAAAGCGGAAATGTCTTTGCCTCTGTTGACGTAGCGGTCGAGTGGAGAGACGTGGATGACCTCGTGGGGAAGAGAATACTCGTCGCGGGTTTTGGGATGAACTTCAGGGATGGAGGCATCGAGTGCGACCTAGATGAGTGAGTCTTAAGTTGATCAATGTAGGGAGTCATCTCTTACCTTATCTCGTGGTGCAAAAGCCCCACTAGAACAGATATCTCCTGCACTCATAGCCTCTGCAAAGTCGTCGTGCATCTCCAAGACAGCAAGTCTATCACTCTTACCACGGGAGACTGCCTTGTTTGCCCAGCCTTCCATGTCCAGGTTTCTTGACCTGTCTCGCATATCCAGACCCCAGTCATCCTGCGCTTCACGAATTGTCTCTTCCTCAATATCGAGGTGATGCGTGTGACTTTCGAGGAAATCCTGAGACAGCCACCCCATGCCTGTCTGATAAGACCCCTCACTGACGACTCGAATGGCATTTCCATGCAGATCTTTGCCATTTTTTCCAGGAATTCTGGGGTAGTACCAGTCCATCCCTCGCTTCACATCACCCACAGCAAATTGGCACCAGAAGTTGAGCTCCATTAAAGAGCCACGAAGATCCATTTGTCGGCCTCGGTACAGTGTCTCAATGGCTGCACGCTTGATGATATGACCTTCGCAGGCGGCAACTAGCAACATGTAGTCAACAGCCAGTTCGATGGGAGGTGGACTAAAGCGCATGATGCCGTATAATGAGAAGGTATCTAAGGGTATGGCACCTTCATCATTGCATGTCAAAATGATCGGGCGCTTCGAAGTTGTGATGAGGTGCATGACACCTTTCCAGAAACTAGTGTCGCTCCTGAAAAGCACGTCTGCTTCTTCAATCAAAATCAGAGACTGTTTCTGATGTTTTCTTTCCTTCGGTTGGGGAAATAGGGCCCCTTGTTTAACTTCAGACTTGTTGGACGGATCACTTGTATCTTTTGGTTTAGCCTTGGCCTTTGAAACTGACTTCGACTTGAAAAATGAATTCATAGTTCCTTGTCGTCCGGTCTTGAGGTCCTCGGCAAGGGCGTCGTCAACTCGCTTCTCGTCTTCGGTTGGCTCTTTATTCAATCGTTGGACCTGATGATTCTGTGTCATGTCACCAACCTTCTTCTCGATGTCACTTTGACTGCGTCGACTGCCAGGATTCAATTCAAAGACCTCAAACCCAAGCTCCTTTGCAGCCGCAAACACAGCAGCAGTCTTGCCACAACCACGCGGCCCACTCAAAAGTACTGCATTTGCCAACTTCCCGGACTCCCTGCCCCTGCTCAAGTCGCCAGATCTGACAATCGTTTTCAGTAATCCGCTGTCTCCAGGAGGAGAGGGAGCATCATCCAACTCCGAAACTTCCGTCATAACATCGTCTTCCTCATCGGTCTCGACAATGAAACTGTCGCCTTTCTTGGTTTTCCGCTTGCGCTTCTTAGCGGTCTTGGACACTGATGAAGCACGGCTTCCGGATTGATCTCGGAGCACCTCCACCGAGTTCACAACTAAAGCTCGGAGCCAGTCTTTCAACATAGTCGCTTCAGGCCCAGTCTGGAGAACATCAGTGGCAACTTTCGGGGCGTATTTTTGCACCCACGATTGCGTCTCACACTGACCGCGATCGAAAGCGGACATGGTGTTGGCAATCATCGCGAACGTGCTCACTAAAGCTGGGTGAACGCGAGCTCGCTTAGGTGCCTCGATTCGAATCTCGTCCTCGCTTGAGCCTCCGGCCGAGACTTGTAATGGAATTCGATTGTGTAGCCCCTTTCGTATACGTCGCTGAATGTCAACCCCAGATTCGTAGTATTTCGCTGGAGTGCGAAGGCAAGCTGGGGTCTGAGGCCATTCGTCAAGATTGATTTCTTGAAGTGCTTTCACTGTATCATTAACGCATAAATCATTCGCCAGGCTTTGAAGGATGTTCTCCTCGCGTAAGACTTGGACCGAGTTGTATTTGGACTTCTTTGAACGAGACGGAAAATCGAAGGAGATAGCACTAGAATCTTCGATGTGCGTATCCTGATCAAGTCCCCGTACATGTATCAAGCCTTGCCAGGGCCATGCAGGTTCAACCGCACCAGGAATTTGCGGAGTTTTGCTTCTCTTGCCAGAAGCGGAAAACACAATTCCGTTCGATATGTTTGAGCCTGGGCGCTCCTTGACTTGTTCCTCGACTGGCTTCTTCGAGAAAGATGGCCTCCTATCCCCCAGAAGTGATGGCCGTACACTAGAAAATCCTCGCCTGCGTGGAGATTGCCTAGCCGTTCCAAGATCAATCGACCCTCTTGTCGGAGACGAACTTGCTGACCCTCTCGTCGGGGACGAGGTAGCTGAATTTCTTCGTTGAGACGAGGCTGTGGTGGGGGTTTTGGTCGCCTTCTTTGGGCTAGAAGGAGGTGCAGCACTTTTGCCCAGGAACATTGGATGCAACGGTCGAGGATTTGAGGGAGTTGGTTTTGTTGCTTCCAGGAATTTGCGGGTAGCTGCCTTGGTAGGAGGGCGAGCTAAAGGTACACCACTCAAGATCTGCGCGATTTTGGGGCCAATACTTGATGGCAAACGAGCATTCTGGCCGTAGGAAACCACTACGACTTTCGACTTTGCTTGCTTACTTGAGCCAGTCGACGAGTTTTTGCTAGTTGCAATGCTCGATGAACTTGGCTTCTTGGCAGGAGGAGAACCAATGGTGCCGGTTTTAGGATTCAATCGTAAGACTTTCTTCGGCCTAATTTCCCACGAGCTGACAACGACCTGGGAATGAGAGGTGCCCTGTACAGACGTGTGGATACCGGCCGAGCTCAGAGCACCAGGAGACATCAGAGAATTCCGTGCATTCACCGATCCAGAACCATTGGGCAAAGTTGGTAAATTCAAGGTTCTGGGCATGTTCACTGCAGCCTCAGAGGCGTCTATCGGGACATAGGAGGCACCTCCGTTCGCAGAAAACTCTTGTCCGATTTGATGGTCCAGGGTAGGAAACACATCTTCGGTACGCGAAGCATCCAAACTCTGAGAATCGCCAAGGTTGGTGACTTTTCCATCTGCCAACTCATCCAATTGTTCAACTCTCAACGCTGCTTGACCCGTAGTCTTCGGTCGTTTCCTCCGACCCCTGTTCGGATCCACATCCAGAGGCTCAGCAGCTGTATGTTTGCTTGTAGAGGGCGGGGAGGGCTTTTCCGAGTCCTTCGATTCTTCACCTGCAGAGTTCTTTGTCTTCCCATTTGATCGCCCGGTTGGCTTTGAGGGTACCTCGCCAGGAATTGGCTCGTCGTTGAGAGACTTAAAAGATACTGGAGGGTCTTGTTTCTTCGGTGGCACTTCTCTTGCTTCTGCCATCATATGGTTGTTTAGCATGCACAACAAAGCCGGGTACTTTGAAAGACAGGGACAACTTAGGGATTAGAGATCTCTGGGGCATATAGGGGCGGACTCTAGCAGGAACTAACCTGGATAGAGATCTGACGCCAAACAAAGGATATCATAGGAGCTTAGAGGCAGATGTAACTCAAACTTACTTGCACCTTTCTGAAAGAGGGGATACACAGGTACCCTGTCCTCATTCAGATCCCCCATACTTCTCTCAGCCAATATAGACATTGGCAGATGTGCTGCTATACAACGAAATGCAAGATCTATGCACCCCAGATTTTTTGAAGCAACTGGATCATATTGGAGATAGGTACCAATTGATTAAGCCCAGTAGTGGCGGGGTAATATAAGGAGGAAGACCGCACAATTCCTGTTTTGTTGACCTTAGATCTTCAGATAGAATCAAATAGGCAAGGAGATGAAAGCCAGAGGCTAATCGTCAGCGGAAGTCCTTAACAGTAATGGCGAAAAAGAATGTGTCCGTCGGCTAGTTCGAAAGGTACACAGAATATAGTCGAAAGTGGCGTACAGGCTCCAGTTTAGAGACTGCAAAAGAATAGATTCGAAGAATTGAAAGAGAGGCAAAGTTGTTGTGAGGGGAAGTTTTTTGATGGTGTTGTCGCGAAGAGAGAGACGCGAAGACGCGATCGTGTTGGAGTGCATCAGGCGCTCGAACCATCAGATCCTACGTCGGCAGAGGCGGCCGCTAGCGCCCCTGATGATAAGCTATTGAGCTCCTCGTTTGCTCCACCAGTGGTTGCAAGAATTGAGTGACCACTTAAAATCTCAATCCACCAAACACAACCCCTATTCGCAATCGGAATCAATTAGAACCTAGTAGAATAGTACTATTCACTGCGCAGAATCCAAATCTGGTGATTTTTTCTTGCTAAAAGTTGTTGCGTTGATATGTGCGTAGTGGATAATTTGAGTGGTCACTCAAATCTTGCAACTAGTGGAGCTCCTTCAATTTTGGGAAATAATAATCAAAGAATGTAGGTAGACGCATAGGTATGAAAATGGTAGATGTGTGAAAATATGATGAGAAAAAATCTAGAATGTTATTGAGAAAAAAAGAAAAAAGTACATCAGCCATCGTTTGATAGTGTAGCATGGGCAAAGGCAGCTTTTGGAGCTCCACTGCTCAGTGTCCAGCTTGTCGAGCGAGAGGGAGAGGACGGAATAAAACATAAATGCGACCGTAATAAAGTATAGCGCACAGACCACTGCTAATCCACGGTATCTTCCTCTCCTGCTCTTTCTATGGCTTTGTATATCTGGTAGGTAAAGACGCTTGAGAGGGGCATCGCTCCTTCCTGATGTCATAATAAAATCAACAAGACAGCACTCTCCCACTTCAAATGAAAGTGTGTCCCTCATACGACGTATTCCAGATAGTGTACACACAATAGTAGAAGAATCCTGGCATTATCCTGAGGAGGTGTAACATGAAATCTTCAAGTTCGAGAAGTACCTAACCTCAAGGGCTGACCCAAAGAGGCTCCTACGGGTAACATCTCACTTGACGCCTCCTGCCACCTCGAGGCCTCGCAAAAAAATTCACGGCATTGACAGAGAGTCCCTTCGGTACATCGACTTCATTTCTTCACTCTCAGTGACTCTGTGTGGGCTTTGAGCTACCATTCTTATACCTGCATCCATCTCATTCAGCTTCACATCCTCCCTTGACACGGTCTACTCGTACCCTCCTGTCATTAAGGCAGTTCCTGGCAATAAACACACTGCAAGTGCGCTGTATAACCATACTCTGTGCCGTTCTCCCCGGCAGCTTTTAAGCCCGTTGTATATACTCACGACTTGAGATGAATCCTCAAGTCGATTACCCTCGCCTGTCTCTCGTTCTGCCCCTCGATAAGCGAGACTGCTCACTTTAGCGGCCGTTGACCCCTGTAAGTTGATGAACTTTTCTTGAGGAATCTGAAATAATTTGGAGGAAGCCCTGCAGAGTCAACACAGCACCTGCCAACGCCATGTCGTCGCGATTCTCTCTGCAAAAGCCATACGTGGTCGCTTCTCTACCACAACCCATTGATCGAGCGAAAGGGCGTTATGTTGTGAGCGAGGTTTATGGTAGAGCACCAGGCACGAAGAAGAGAAAGAGATCGGAACTGGCGGTTGGAATTGATGGAGAGGGACTCAATTTATATGATGTGAGTCTCGCGGCGCGCTTTGTGGAACATTAATTAATATTCTCCTAGATTACCTCCTCGAGATTGATCACTTCGTATGCACTGCCTCCACAATCGTCCTTCTCTTGCCCTCCAACCTCGTTGCGGACTCGACTCTCGAAAACCAAGATTGAACGACGAACCTATGTCGCAACGACTGATCCCACAGCGAAAATAACTTTGTTTCTTGAGTCGACGGAGGGTGCCTCCCCTACACAAGCTAACACGACCACTAAAAGCTTTAGAAGCTCACAACCGTCAATAGTACATTTGGCTGCAGTCATGGCGGCACGACAGTCGGGAGTGGAGAACGGTTTGGATTTACTAGCAATCAAGAAGGATGGAGAAATACAGTGCTTTGATGGTGACACTCTAGAAGAGAAGTGGACATCGCCTGTCAGCGCCCTTACACGAGACCTTACCCCGCCGATCGAAGACCCCGAGGTGAAAATCGAAGTCGAATTCACACATCTCAGCAATGCATACTCGGCTAGTCAAGGCATACTGAAAGGTCGTCAGGATGTTCTAGCCCTCTTTCCTCAAGAGATTTCCGAAGATGGTTTCAATCCAGATATTCTAGTCATTGTCCTAAAATCTCGCGAACTGGAATCCGAATCCGGCGATTGGGCTTCTCGCCGGACTCTCCATATTGTCAGTCTCCCTCGACGATCTGCTACGCATCAACCTGGCATGAAGCACTCAGTAGAGTCTCTTCTTGCTGCTGATCTACCGTCGGATGACCTCTCAGGCTTTTTAGGGGCCACCTCTTTCGATCTTCAGGTCTCTGCTGGTATCTTGCAGCAGTTATATGGAGAGGTTCTAGTAACGTGGGATCTTAGCGATACACTGCCGAAAGAGCAATCGAGGCTCAAGGTTACTGGTGCTCGGTCATTTCTACGATTATCAAATATGTCTGTCATGGTATCTTCCGATAACGCTGTCAGTGTCTTCAATTCGAAATATCAGTCAAGACTGGCAAGAATTGATCTGGACGTCGCGTCAAGCTCAGATTCTCTCAAGCGGAAACGAGACGACACCGACGGAGAAAAGGGGCATTCGAATCATGCTTGCAAGTTTGTGACGTATTTTCCAAAGCTCGGAGCTGCTGTGGCTATCGCAGGAAACAACCTTGTTGCTATCCAAGTCGAGGGCCAACAAGACGCTCATGGTAGACGGCGTGCTACAGGGCTCCTGATAGATTCGATCGGATGCTCGTCCAAGGATCAAATACGGCCTGGAAAACATATGAACTACGGATCAGTCCCTTCTTCCCTTACCTTGGGGAAATATCTTCCAGGCTCAATTGGAGATGCTGCCTGGGGACAGAGGAAGACCGAGCTGGACGTGCAGGTTACTGAAGGAAAGATCGAAGCGTTCGAGAAGCTTATGGCGACGCAATTTGCTAGCAATCATAGCAATGTAGTTGACGTCCAAGAGGTCACTGAATCTGAGAGAGAATTCAACGCGATCATGTCCTCGATAAAGCCTTCGGACGTTGACAGGCGAAAGACAACATATGCGCTAAGCAAGATCTTTACCTGGTCCGAGGATGAAACGGGTCAAGGGAGACTTGCGATTGCCTTTTATCCGAAGGATACGTTTATGTGGCTTCTTAAGAGTGGATACATGACCGTTACCAACATCGAATCCGCGTTGAGGAGCAACGGCACTTCTACAACCTCTCTACCCGCTGGTGAACTCGTCAACGTTCTCGTTGAGAAGTTCCCCGATATGGAACTCCTCTACGCTGCTCTTGCAAAAAACTATTTTGGAGCTGCAGAGCTCTTGCATGCAATTCGGCGACTGATGGACAGTCTTGAGATGTTGGGAGAGAATCCAACCACCAAGCAAGGACTTCTCACGAATGGAGACGATATGGAACTCGACGATGACGACTTGGAGGAGCAACTTGCGAAACTGGAAAAGAAGGTGGAGCTTGCAGAATTTCAGTTGGGCGAGGGCGCTGGAATTCGCGGAGAAGCTTTGAGCTTGGCGCTCTCCAAGTTGTACCGATGCCCCAGCAAGGCGATTGTACGTGCTTTACAGACTACCTACACCGCTCAGGAGATTGTCTGTTTGATCTACCTGCTCAGGTTCGAACTGGTGCGAGGATCTTGGACTACTAAGTATACAAATCCTGAAGCCGCGGATCTGATTGATGGCGAAGCAGAAGTGCCAGACAATGCGATTATTCAGATCTCAAGTCTGCTCAGCAATTGTGTGGACGCCGTGGGAGCCGGTGGGTGGTTGTCTGGCGAGGCGAGATTAGTTGATGCGGATCCCTACGAGGCAGAGGAGCTGATCGGTATGCTCAAGATTGAGGTCAGCGCCGCTCTCCAAGGCATCGAAGAAGCAGTCTATCTGAAGGGTTTGACGTCGGAAATGATTCGATATGGCGATGCGGTCGGGAAGACTCTCCCGAAACCTAAAAGCGGGAATTCAACACGCGCGCCCGTCATCCTTCCTTCGGCAGACCAAGATCTTACGCTCCTTCCGATGGGCTTGAAAGCCGAAAAGCAGATTTCTCTCATGAAAGTTGCTGTTGATGGAGCGATTCACAAACGTTCGTTGCGAGACATTGGTCACCTCAAGAGTCAAAAGGTGGGGAAGTATTCTCGGGAGAGAATCATAGTATAATACCTTCTCGCCCGCAAATAATCAAAATTCATGAAATACAACTCCTAATTCTTCGGGTTGCCACTCCAAGCACAGAAGTGCCACGCAGTGTACCCGTGATCTTTTCTCGCTTTCCGAGTAAAAACTGTCCTTGGAAAGCGTTTGAAATATCGTCTCTATTTGATGGCGTTGAAAGAGGGGGCTATAATATGAATTCGGGAAGTGCTAGACTATAGTAACGTCATCCTCGTAGCCTTCAGGCCACGTCTCTACTTCCCAAGCCTCCACTGCCTTTATGAAAAGCCCAACTCGCTCATACAAATTTTCATTAACCTCTACCCGTCTAAGTATGAGATAATAATGATAAGCGTTTGCTGTCTTCACAGACTTTTAAAGTCCTTTTGCTTCATCATCTTCAGAATCTTCATCCCACAATTCTCTCGTCGTTCTATCATCATATGGAATCCCTTCCGCTGCATGGGTTGGAGGCTTTACAATCAAGCGAGCAGCCCAGTACTCTCGACGTTCAAAGTCTGTCGGGTCTGTCACCGGGACGTCGAGAACTATTCACTCTTCCGGAAACGCAGTATTGAATTGTGACGATTGCACATCGTTCACAATTCGCAATCGGCATCAACAATAGCTATTACATGCCACATCGTAATCTGAGAGTACGACATTTAGTATGCGAGTCATTAGTGTTATATGCCCATTCTTCACTCGACCCCACTTGTTTTTTCCATCTGGCTCGCAATAAGCATGAAGTACTGTTGATGAAATTTTGACTCTGTCGGCCTCCGCTCCTCGCAGCCATTTTAGATCGTACGATTTTGGGCCTATCGTTAATGCCCACGACCGGCTCAGCGTCGTATAGGTTCGTGGTCTTCGTGATCTGAAATCTGACAGAGGACGCGGCCAAAGGAGGCCAATAAGTAAGTCCTTCTCCCACAGACCAGCCAAGCATTTGCCAAACCCCGAGCACGTCTTGGCTATAGCAGACAATGCAGGTAGTATATCCTCGTCAAAAGTAAGATCGCGTCGTGAGTATTTGTCAATAACGTTGCCCCAAGACTCGAGTACCGTGCTCATCGGGATGGACTCCATATCGGCAAGGGCTTCTGTGGCGCATTGTAGACTGTAAATAGACTGTATCTCCTGTATAGAGTCGCAGCCAAAGCACCGATTACGTTGGCGACACTCCCACACAAGCTCCGAACTTGTGAAATGCAAGACTGTGGGTGACATAAGTCTCTTGGAACATCCAGCCTCGACTTTGAAAGAGGCTCAGACTAGAGTCCATTTTCAATATCCAAGTGAAAAAGTTGCACTCCAAGTCGCAAAGAGACTTCTAGATTCCCGTATTCAGAATGATGAGACTGAATCGTGACGGTGTCTCGAGAAAATTTGATCTGGGAGGGCTGTAAGGCGCTGTCTACCAACAAGCATCCCTGAGATCCATCTCTTGCCGAATCTGCCGAAATCATCAGGTATGATCTCTCAAATATTTTAGCCATCTGCGCAGATTTTTTCTCCCAATCCTCCTTGGAATCTTGCAAGATGCAAAGCGCATCGACCCACAGGTAGCAAATTCCCAAGCGGCGAGTAATATGGATGGCGTCTTTGAAAGTCTCAGGGAGCTGATTCATGTCTATTCCTTGCTTTCGAGACTCAAGAGTCGAGGTGTTGTGGTCATGGGAAGTTTCGAACCCCAACAATGGCTTAGTGTCAGATAAAAATCGCACGATTTCCGTGTTTCTGCAAAAAATGGTGCTGTCTCGAATGAGCCAACATCTAGAATTCTTGTGGGCAACGGGGATGGCGTCCGAGGGGGGCATCCCGGCCAACAACTGAGGTTGATATACGGCGGAAGAGGCTCATCGGAGATATGGCCTTCCTGATATTTGATGATTCTTCCGGCAATGATTTTTCAGAGCCAACACCTGTCTGACTCATGTTGAAGGGCTGCAAAAGGACACCAATTTTCAACCAGCTTGCGGTTTCTTGAGGAGCGGAAGGTGCTCCACAAATGCGACAACAGATACTTCCTCGTGAATCATCCATGTGAAGATATAAGCTGGGGACGGGACGGGATAGTTGTTGGTCGGGAACGTGACCTTCCCTGTGATTTCCGTTGGAGTGAAGCGAAGGCCCGTTCTCAGTGAAGAGACTTTCCTTCATCAATAAATCTCACTCAGATACTCGAGGCCTCACTCATGCCTTACTTCCGAGAACTGCCCTTCCGCCGCTGTGTCCAGCCTTCTAGAATACAGCCTTTCGACGTTAGCGACCCTATCAACTCTCCCCAACCGTTCCAACACAACAAGGCGGAGGCTGAGCTTCCCACTACGGCATACCGAGTATGCACTGCGCCACTCGTTCGTGACTTGCTGGCTGCCGTTATGCAAATCAGGTTCCACGCCATACAGAGTGCTAAGCAGCCTCGTCCTTCACTGGTGCAGTATTTCCCCACTGTCTTGGGATGATCACCCGTGTTGGGGTGCGAGAGGCAAGCGCTTCAAGCCGACGTTACAGTGTGCAACCTTTTCGTTTCTACCTATTTTTCAGCTGAACCTTGGGTATCCTCTATTTGTTTCGCCTTGTCTGCCTCGTTCCTGACTTTCATCCTGAATCGTTTTCTCGTCGCCCAGCTTCTACGTAAAGGACATACTCGGTGATACCCCAGATTTGTTTCATTCGGTCCAGCACATTTGCGGGGCTCGACATCGCGAATAAGTCGGCTTTAACAACGGGTGATCAGCGCCTGGTCGCACGACAATGTGTATTTGAAGATCAGGCGAAGGGGAGAAGCTGGGGAAAGCAGAACCAGATTTCGAGATGAGTTTTGGTGCGAGTCCATCAGATATCATCATTGTGGTTACTTTCTGCAGAGCGCTGTATCGGAAATGCAGAGATGCTGGCGGGGAATATGATGAGATTAGTCGAGAGGTCAGAGGTAAGCATGAAGCATTTTTTTTTGTATAAAGTTCGAGGGCGACGTGTTCCGATCCCATGTTTTCTCCTTGAAAATAGCTTTTTTCTTACGAATCCTCTTGTTATTCTTGGCTTCGTTTAGTTCGAGCAAAACTAACAAAATCAAGGCCTACATACAGTTCTCAAGCACCTCAAGTGCGAAGTCGAGGCCGCGGATTCTCCCTTAAATCGCGACAGTTCGATATGGGGCTGCCAACTCGCTCCCATAATCGGCGACTGCGATTTCACATTGCGCCAGCTCGACAGCCTCATACAAAAATACGGAAGACTGGCAGGCGGAAGCTCAAGTCCGCACAGTCCACGAGTACTTTGGGACAAGGTGCGCTTCGGCAGCAATGAAATGGATACCTTGGGTACGATCAGGGTCAAATTGATCAGTCACAAGTCGAGCCTGACGCTGTTCTTGGATACGATTCAATTGCATCAATCTGGCAAAATGGCGACTACCCTCGACAATCACGGTGGCCAGTTGGATATTATTCTGGACAAGGTGGATGGGATTGCTGCGCGTATGGGACAGAGAAGTGGCAGTATCATGACGAGCTACGAAGATGATGATAAGGAGGTTTGGAAGCAGTTTAGGAGGGAGTTGATTGCAGAGGGATTCTCCAGTGATGTTTTACAGCAGCACAAGGACGTGCTCAGAGCCTATATTCGGGAGATTGACCAAAAGGGATTACTCGAGGAAGTGCCAGTTGACTCCCAGCCGCCAGCTCTTACGCCGACAGGCCAGATGAATCCGCAACATTGGCTGGACTCTATTGAGACAGCTTCGACGGCCACAGCTCCACCATCGTTCGAGTCTCTGCACACATTAACTGATGATGGTGGAGCAAAAGAGATGATGGTCAGAGAAGATAATATGAAATTTCCACAATCCATGAAATTGGAGAGGCCAAAGCCTGAGTCTCGAGTTGATGGAGTTGGTGCAGCAGCCCTGGTTCCACCGAGGACACGAGCAGCTAGTGGCAGCAGTCCAAGACGACCATCACCGGTACCGATTCCAAAGCTAATCACTTCGGATGAAAAGGAAGGCGAAAAGGATAACTACTACATCAACACAAGCGGATCATCAGATGAAGACTCGGAACACGAAGGAGCCTTGAAAAAGAGATCGAAAACTCCACAATTAGGAGAGGTGATCAAAACCACAGAACTACTCGCTTTGAGCCGAGCTTTGCAACTGCGGCCTCTAGATTCTCCGTCAAGTTTCCGAAGCAGCCAAGGCTCTTTTGGTGAAGACGATTCTAGGCGCTCGATAGCCTATCGTCCCAAGAAAGAATTGGAGTTCGGAACATCGCCTTCTCGCTCCAACACAATTCCGATTCCGTCAGCAAGCCCAAGGGCTCCAATTGAACGCTTCAGCACCAGTCCACGAGCAGAACCAATTCTGAAACTAGCTCCAGATGAGCATGGTCACGAGATTCCAGCAGATGCAAAGTGGACCAAGGTCAACCGCCGGCTCGTCTCACCAGAAGTTCTAGATCAGGATAAGAGACGATATGAAGCGTAAGCTCCCTACCCCTATCCGTTTCTCTGCATAGTGCTCACAAATTACCAGACGTCCCGACTTCGTCGCCGTCCTCGGCGTCCTCACACGTGCCGAGATTGAATCTCTCGCCGCCCGCTCCCAAGTCATTCGCGAAGCCCGCACTCGCCGCAACAATCAAGCACCTACTTCGCAGCAACGACCACCCTTCGAGCACCAAAACAGTTTCCAAGAGCGTGACATACCACCACCTCAACCGCCGCGCCCAGTTCCTGTGCAGAAAATTACCTCTCATCATAGCAACGGACGACATACCCCACCCTCTTCATCTTCTGATTCATCATCTTCTGATTCATCATCTTCTGAATCATCATCTTCGGAGTCCGAGGATGAGCATGATAGGAAAAAGAAACCACATCATAGACACCGTGGCAACCGGGCCAAAGATTCAGTCAACAGATCTGAAATAAGTTCCACTGCCAGTATTCCCATTTCAGGATATCCGAATGCGTATGGAGCCCCCGTTCCACTTCTCTCACCCCCTCGTGAGCATACTCGAGGCATTCATACCCCTTCTCGAGATAGAGGACGGGGTGAACGCAAGAGAGAACGCGAAAGAGAGAGAAAAGATCGAGAAAGAGACCGCGAATCAAGAAGACATGGACGGGATCATAATAGAGCGGGGAGAGACCGCGAACGAGGCGTACCAAGCCAAACTCGAGGACTTGGTGGCCTTGGAATGGTCAGGCCGAGTAGATGGAAGGAGAATTTGACGGCTGCAGGCATTGGTGGGGCCGCTGTGAGTTTGTTAAATGTTTTGAGCGAGGCTGCGGAAGGACTGTGATTGGATGATATATGATATGGATTACGAATTCTCTTGATGTGTTAGATATAACTTTACTGTGTCGATACATACATAGCGTGGTGTTCTTTTGTTAATTTCGAAGTTCGGCTAGATACCAAGGGAGGACATATCTGTAGGATCTCGAGGTTAGAATTGTAGGAACAAATGGAAATTGGGAAATTTTGGTCTGTAACTCTTTTCCCAAACTGACCATAAAACCTTGCTTCAGCCTGGAGGAACCAATCGTGTTGCACGTGACAACCAGCAAGCATGCTTTTAGTCCGTGCTCAGTCTTCGACACCATATAATTTCCCAAATCATATCACATCGCAGCATCTTCCACCAGCTTTTGCCTCGTCTGCCGCACCCCAAGTGGACATGTTTCTCTCCTTGAGTATCGACCACATGGTTCTGCCGTCCATTACCGTACATTGTGGGGGACCCGAGGTTGCAGGCACATCCCAGCCCAAATATGCGTCTTGGGAAGTTCAGCCTGCCCAAAACCTTCATCTCTCCGAAGAATATACATATTTTCGACAGAAATCTCGGCCCCACGAAGCTAGGAATCCCTCTCCAAATATCATGGTTCTTTACAGGTCATTGAGCCCGTCCTTCAGGGTAGTCCCTTCGGCTCCACATCAAAGCTACCCCAGGTCTTTACCCCAGATATGGCATTTCGAGGTTTAATTTGCTACCTATATACCGGACCCACATCCATGAGGCTTGATTAGTCCACTCAACATTCATTGAAGAAGTACAGTAAAAACTCGATATAAGTATAGCCTTCGGACTGGCCGAATAGTAAGCATATTGCAAAATATGCTAATATCAAGG
>AYLM01002987.1:0-19151 GCA_001625345.1 Cairneyella variabilis
GAGGCATATATAAGGGTAATTCTAAGCATACACGCTAAAATGAATCCCTGCCGGACTTCAAAATCCTAAACATATGCTACTACAGTGAATATGCTTATTTGCCCACCAAAAATTGACGGGACTAGCCACGTATATGCTTAAAAGCGCGGTTATGCTTCTATCGAGAATGCTTATAGCGAGTTTTTACTGTATCTTCAATTCACGAGTCGGATGGTGACGTGTCGGTCAAGATCTCAGCCGAGTCCCTTGCAGAAGCTCCGTTTAAGCTTGTCAAGGTGAACAATGATTGGAGAGTCTCTCGTCTGAATACCTGGGGAGCCCTGTCTGGATATGCTCCCGCGCTGTCAACTTCGGATCAAAGTGCTCTAGATGGAAAGTAGCTATCTCTTGCGAGGTTTATTCGTCCCCACTCGTCATTGAGCTGCAGCTCCTCATTTCTTTCACAAAAGGCTCAAGGCGGGGTAATTGTTGGGCTCACCTCGAATTCCTGGATGGGCGAGTATAAAAATGGAGTGCTCATCTCCAGGGGAGCTTAGGATTTCCCAGCTGAACCATTGCGAACAAAGGACTCACAAGCTCTCGCCAAAGATGTTCATCTCAAGCGTCATCTTCCTAGCAGGTTTTGCTACCGCGACCTCAGTGACCGTCGATGACCCTTCAAATGTCATTCCACCATCGCTTTGGGCAGCCGACAATGCTATTATCCCTGACTACAATGTGCCATTCGTCAGTGTGCAGCCAGAAGACATCCCAGCCGCATACACTTTTGATGACAACTCGACCTCGATTGATCATGAAACCTTCTCTACGACGTTGAATGGTAAGTGACTACCCTTTGCCGTTCAAGGGAGGTTCTGAGGCTTACTCGTACATAGATACAAGCGTATTTCTGGTCAAAGACAAGGCGGACTTGAAGTTGTCTTTCTCGAAGATTTTGAAGTCCGGATATGCTTCCAATCTTCTTTGGTCAAGCTTCTATGGCTTTAATGCAGCTGTAAACGTTGTAAGTTAGCCAAAAAGCCAGCTTCAATGGAAGCACTAACGTACTTTAGGCAAATGCTTCCACTGCCAACCTCGATAATGTTAACATCACAGTCCACAATGGGGCGGCAAACGTTTATGTGTATGGTACCGACAGCGTTGCCCACGTCACAAACTCGTGGCTCTATAGTTCCGGACCAGTATCCCACGGAGTTTATGCATCCGGCAATGGCACTGCATATGTGTCCAACGTCCAGCACTTTTCGGGTGGAAGACGCTCTTCCTCATTCTCTGGAGACAGTCCAGCAGGCTATGTCCACATCTTGGATTCGGTTGCCCATACTCAAGGGATTGGAAGTGCAAACTTCTATACACTGGGAGGAATATATGCTACCAATGTCGTTGGCCTTGCTGAGAATGCTCCGACTCTCTTCATGGACGGTACTCAGGAAGCATATCTCACTAATTGTGAGACCACTGCTGGACTCCTAGGTGGCGTCGTCATCTTCTCTTCCCAGACACGAACATCTGGAGCCATCTTCTCTCTCCGCAACTCTAAGATGACCACACTCGGGTCAACAATGCCAGGTCTTTGGTTCGGGAACACCATTGCAACCGTGTCTATCTACAACTCTCAGATCGTAACAGCAAGCGGGGTACTCGTGTCTGCCAACTACTCACAGGTCACTCAGGATTTTGACTATTACGCCGGATATCCCGACAATAATGGTCTCTTACCCGCAGAAGTGTTCATCAAGGTTGAGGAGTCAAGTCTAATTGGCGATCTGGTTGCCTATAACTCTAGCTACATCAGCTGGACGCTTGCATCTCATAGCGTATGGATAGGTGCCGCGTACTCAGGTTATGCTGATGCATATTTCGACGTCTCTCTCGATCGTACTTCGGCGTGGGAACTGACCAAGACAACGACGGTCCAAAACTTCACGGATGAAGATCACACTCTGTCGAACATCAACAGTAATGGTTTCGACATCTACTATAACACTAGCGCTCTTTTGAATAGTTGGCTTGGAGGCAAAACGATCTCTTTGTCTGGTGGTGGGAAGGCCATGCCGTCTTGAGAGCATTACGGGTCGTGGACTCATCTCCGTGTGCCACTGGTAGTGTCGTTTGAGTTTCGACCGATCAGGCGGGATCAGACTAGGACTTTGGTATGCGAGGAGCAGCCCGTCTTCGTGGAGCGGGACAGAGTTAAGTTTTAATGCCCCAGTGGGCTTGGGTGTCACATAATTCTAAATCTAATCGGGGTTAGCTACATCGTTCTTTCCTGGTCCTAGGCGGCTTCAGATCCCTTCTTTTCTCCGAGTCTTCTCCATCCATACCCGCTTCTCTTTTTACGGGGAGATAGAAGCTGTGTCTCACTGAGAATTGCAGTCCGAAGTGCCCGGTTGTTACCCCACTAGCTTCCATCTACTGGCCAGCACGAAGCGTTTTCGTCTTAAACCACGCACCCATCGGTTCTCTCCATCCTCTCACACCTATTCCCATTCACCTAAGAAACCCGGTCTGCGCCTACGTGAGAATTGCAATCCGAAAGCTCCGTCTTCCTACCCCACAAGCTGTCTTCTACTGGACAGTAGGAGGAACTCCAGTCTCACACCCCACTCTCATTATTGCCTCACCACCAGTTGATGAGAGGCTTACGACTCCAGCTCGTGTGCCATCTCAATGTCCTCTCTAGTTCCACCTACCCGAAGCCCCTAACCTCCCTCTGACATCGGAAGCCACGCCTGGCTCCCCTGGCCGTTCAATTCTCCGTAGCAACAGCATGGCTAGTTAGTTTTATGTTCTTTTTTGGTATGCATGTTGATGTACTATGAAGGCACAGAAGCCCCACATAGCACGCTGCTATGAGCTCGTCCCTCTGTAAACGTCGTATAAAACGTCGAGTGGTGGAAAGCTAGCCACGCCAAAAGCGGCCGCGGCGCAACGCGTGCACTACCCCGCAGGGCGCTACACAAGCCCCAACGTCAGGCTTCTCTTCCATCGACTTACGCTCAGGTCAGCCACGAATAACCTCCACCTCCTCTCATGCATGATCCACGCGGTTTTCATCCTGATGCTGTGCATGCAGGTGGGGCCTTGCGGATTGATTGATGGCTGATCTTCGGGGGCGCACGGCGATGGCGCTGGGCTTACATGGTGCGGATAGTTCGGTAGCACAGGAGGGCTGGGCAACGTCTTCCTCCTCCTCGATGATGACGGAATAATTGGTCTTTCAAATGTTGGTATTGGAGTCTCTCAAGTGCAGACGGACAATCTCTACCGCATTTCCCCGTCCTCGGCACCGCTTCAGAATTATACTTCAAACTCAAACAGCAAGTTGCTGCATAGTCCCTTTTTCCTCGAGCGAAGTTTTCTTCATCTTCGTTTTCAGGACGTTGTATCCTCGTTTTAAATCCGGGTTACTTTGCGGGGTTAGGTCCCTCTAGGTTAGGGATTCCTCGCGCGGCAAATCTCCTTTTACAAGGGCCCTCGTCAATCTTTCAACTTTCATTTGATGTTGAGTTGAACTCCAAATGCCGAGTTATTCCCTTCTTTCGCTGCATATCAAATTTCATTCAGACACGCATGCGGATCCGCAGCAGTCAATCATGGGCTATCCAGGTGTGAGAGGTGAGGGGAAGGCGGTGGTTTGTGGCGTGACTGAGTTCTCGACCTGCGCTGCTGCGGTTGGAGAGAGTTTTGGAACCCAATGGGTGTGTTTGATGGGTGGTGCAGGGACTTGAGGTGCAGCAAGAGGGGTATGAAGGAGCTTTAGGCAGCTTGGCTAGATGGAGAGGAGGAAGTGCGGGGTCATGGGGAGGAGTCTGAGATCTGGGAAGGAAGCTGGGGAGGGAGCTGGGGAACTCAAAAGGAGGACGGGTCCCACAGGACACCGTGGGGAACGAGTCTTATCTTGCTATCTCACTCACATTCTAGCTTCAAAGCGTGCTTTTTGACATAGCAGATCACCACATCCCAAGGAAAAGAAAATTGTTCATAAGGAGGTCAAAATGACGGTTCCAGATGAAGTTGACATTATTGTGTGTGGTGGTGGTAGCTGTGGATGTGTGGTTGCCGGACGGTCAGTATACTGTCTCGTCTCTCTGCATGGTGTAGCTAACATAGCTGCTTAGGTTGGCTAATCTCGACCACAATCTCCAGGTCCTCTTGATTGAAGGTGGAGAGAGCAACCTGAACAACCCGTGGGTGTTCAGACCTGGCATCTGTAAGTCCATCATCTACTTGGGCTAAACTAGCTACTGAAAACCGTAGACCCAAGGAATATGAAACTAGACAGCAAGACAGCCTCATTCTACCACTCTCGACCATCAAAATGGCTCGCTGGCCGTCAAGCTATTGTGCCTTGCGCACATATTCTTGGTGGCGGATCGTCCATCAATTTCATGATGTACACTCGAGCTTCTGCTTCCGATTACGATGACTTCCAAGCCAAGGGATGGAGTACCAAGGAGTTGATCCCGCTTATGAAGAAGCATGAGACGTATCAACGGGCAAGCAACAACAGGTAAGAAATATCTTGCGCTCTTGCTTTGGCCAAGGCAGCACTGACTCTATAATCAGAGATATCCACGGCTTCGAGGGTCCCATCAAGGTCTCGTTCGGCAACTATACATATCCAATTATGCAGGACTTCCTCAGAGCAGCTGAGTCTCAAGGCATTCCTACCACTGATGATCTTCAAGACCTGGTCACTGGCCAGTTAGTACCTTTTTCTACACAAAGAGGACACGAAAGCTAACCATGAAATAGCGGTGCTGAGCACTGGCTAAAGTGGATCAACCGAGACGTGAGCTAAACCTTGAACATTCCTCAATATGCTTCGGGCTAATAAGTATATAGACTGGCCGCCGCAGCGACTCAGCCCACGCCTACATCCACTCTACCCGCGCCGTCCACTCCAACCTGCATCTCCAATGCAACACGAAGGTCGACAAAGTAATCATGGAGAATGGCAAAGCGGTCGGTGTCCGCACGGTACCCACCAAACCCCTGCACCCTACCGTAAGTTAACCTTATCCCTTTCCCCAACCGTATTGATACGAGTTCCCCCAAGCAGCAACAAGAGCGCACCTTCCGCGCCAAAAAGATGATTGTTATTTCCGGCGGCACGCTCTCCTCACCACTCATTCTCCAGCGCTCTGGTATCGGTGATCCCAAGAAGTTGCAGAAGGCGGGTGTCAAGCCTATTGTTGATCTTCCGGGCGTCGGTTTGAATTTCCAGGATCATTATTTGACATTCTCTGTTTATAGGGCTAAGCCTGGTATGTCCTCTCACTCAATATTCCTCCCTTTCGTTCGATTTGTGGGATACTAATTGATGATTGTAGACACTGAGAGTTTCGACGACTTCGTACGCGGCGTTCCAGAAGTCCAGAAAGCCGTCTTCGACGAGTGGAACATTAAAGGCACTGGACCACTAGCTACCAATGGCATCGAAGCTGGTGTCAAAGTCCGCCCTACGGAGGAAGAGTTAAAAGAAATTGAGTCGTGGCCTACTCCGCATTTTAAGAGTGGTTGGGATAGCTACTTTAAGGATAAGCCTGATAAGCCGGTTATGCATTACTCTGTTATTGCTGGGTAAGTTCCTCTTATGCTACTATAGACTGGGTCATATACTGATGTATGGTGTATGAATAGTTGGTTCGGCGACCACATGCTCATGCCTCCCGGAAAGTTCTTCACCATGTTCCACTTCCTGGAGTACCCGTTCTCTCGCGGAGAGACGCACATCGTCTCACCCGACCCATATGAAGCTCCAGACTTCGATGCTGGCTTCATGAACGATGAGAGGGACATGGCACCTATGGTTTGGGGATACATTAAATCACGTAAGTAATCATTCATTCCTAAGTTGTTCAGGTTATTGACGTGCAATAGGTGAAACTGCCCGCCGCATGGAAGCCTACGCCGGCGAAGTACAAGCTATGCACCCCTTCTACGCGTACGACTCGCCCGCGCGCGCCAAGGACATGGATCTCGCGACCACCAAAGCATACGCATTGCCAGGCAACATCACAGCCGGTATCCAGCACGGGAGCTGGAGTATGCCTGTTGATTCGGGCAAAGCACCGAAACCGAATTTGTTGAATAGCAATTGCCAGCATGTGTTTGAGGAATTGAAGTATGGGACAGAGGATATTAAACATATTGAGGAGTGGGTGAAGAGACATGTTGAGACTACTTGGCATTCTTTGGGGGTAAGTAAATCTTTACTATAACTGATAATGTATGCTCTTAGTTTGTGGTATGATGCTGATGTGTAACAGACATGCTCCATGGCCCCCAAAGAAGGCAACAGCATCGTCAAGCACGGCGTGCTCGACGAGCGCCTCAACGTGCATGGCGTCCAGAACCTTAAGGTTGCTGATCTGTCTATCTGCCCTGATAACGTCGGTTGCAACACGTACTCGACTGCGCTGCTGGTAAGCATGAATGACTCTCTGATTTTGCACTTCCTGGTTTGACTTACTTCACCCTGTGTACTCCATTTGCTCATGAGAGAGATGAAACGCGGGGAAATTACTCTTTCTCTTAAGCTGCACTCTTAAAACTCTGCGGAAACGGCAATTATTGACTTCTTGTCTATCTAGATTGGCGAGAAATGCGCTATGCTCGTGGCTGAGGATTTGGGATACAGTGGCAAGGATTTGGAGATGAAGGTCCCGAATTATCATGCTCCAGGTGAGCTTTCGGGCATTGCTTCAGCGAGACTTTAAGTTGGAGAAAGAGAAGTGAAGATAGGCAAAGCAGATTGACCAATTGGTTTTTGCATTGAGTCCTTGGATTGTTGGAATCACTGTCACTGGACACTCTTTTGGTAGTCTCGTAAATGGATAATATGTCAACTTACCATTCAAACCCTAAATCAAACGACATGTGAGCTTTATCTCTTCCCGCACATTCGCTCACTCCACGCCCCTTCATGCCTAGCCACTCGCGAGCCGACCCGAGGGCTTGACAGCCCCCTTTTGAGGCTTTTTCTGCAAATCACTATTTCAGCATTTCAGCCATTTCCGCAGCCCGCCACAATCGGTAAGTGACACGAGATGTAAGTTAAAACCGCAAATCACATTACTCCAAGTAATTTTCTATCACCCCGCGGGGTGATTATCATGACCCAATCATTTTCCTCAATTCGGTGGGAGGATATTGCCCCACCGGTGCCAGCGAACAGCACATACATCCATGAGGCTGACTTCCCGCGTCTTTCGGCCCAACGCCCGCACACCACACGATGAATTGCCTGAACCAATGGATCATTTGAGGCACCTCGCATTTTTCCTACATCAATTGAGGTATTTCCCCGGATGTCGCACTGGGAAGTGGTTTTATTTCTGTGAGACAGTTTTCTTGTACATATTAATTGAGACATTATGTACATTCAACATCTTGTTTAAATATTGGTTTTGGTTTGTCGCGCTTTATGTCACCAGCTAATTTTCTAGTCGCCTCTCCCCTTTCTGCAAGCGAGGGCCTCGCTTCGGTCCCCACCTCTACACCCTCATCGAGCAATGGCTTCACCACAATCATCAGTCCCGCCCCATCCACTCCAGCACGCCTCGACCTCCGCGATGGCGACCCATACTACATAACCCTGACCGTAACATCCAATAACCTAGTCTACGTCACCACCGTTTTACTCGGAGACTCGTTCCCCGCCCCTACGCCAGCTGCCTCAACATCCGGCACTACAACCACCACCGCAGTACAATCTCCCGGACTGTCAACAGGTGACATTGTAGGCATCGTGGTGTCGGTAATAGGAGGTTTGGGACTTCTGCTTGGAGTGTTTTATGTGTATTTGTTGAGGGCACGGCAGGCTAAAAGACGGAGACGCCGGAGGAGGAAGAGTACGAGTAGTTCGGGGTCTAGTAGTAAGTATTTTTCTAACCCTAGGAAATGACAAAGAGTAAGAGAAAAGGCTTAGGTAGTTTGACGCTGATTTTGAGTAGGACCTCCACGTCCTGGACCTCCACCGCCGGCTCCACCGCCGGCAGGACCTCCTCCTCCAGGTCCGCCTCCAGGGCCGCCGCCGCCGCCAGCATGAGACAAAAACCTTTTTCGAACGAGTGCGCGAATTGGGGCTGATAAGGGAGGGAAAAAAGGGAAGGCTAGAAAAGCGGGTTGGGTTAGGAGTATAAGATGGCGATTAAAGGAAAACAGAACTTTGTATTTACCTCGTTATATTTCCGATATAAGTAATTAAGAATTTCAGCCACTTTAATGTCATTCCATTTTTTTAATGCGATTCATAACCGTCGTGCTCAGGTGCGACGGTCACTACCTAACAAGGTAAGGTGACTTAGCCTGCTTACTGTATTCGCATTCGCTCCCAAGTCCGTAGGCTTACCATTAAAAATAGAACAACGAAGTAAGATGGAGCTGAAGCGAACAGTGGGGTTTTCTATCCAGTGTCCTCTCATATTTTGCAATTGTCCATCCTCTTCTTTTCTTAGCTGCCTCGCAGTTGGCAAAATAAGCGGGAGTAAATATAAAAATATATCCGTTAAGAATATTTTACAAACCTCTAGTTTTGATTTCAAGCTCTAAGTTAAGTCTATAGATGTGAATATCTTTGTCCTTCCCTCTCAGTCTTCCCTGCTTCTAAATATCTCGTGATACAAAGATATTTTGGGAAGCAGCAGTCTTCTCTTTAGTGCCGCTTTTTCTGTCCACCCACAAGGCAGCTTGGTGAGTTTGTCCTAGCTGCAGATATGAACGAGTTCGATTCTGCAGATCACTCTTAATATATCCGGCCAAATCATTATCTTTGACTCACGGCGAGGTTTTGATAAGCTTGAACTCCTAATTGGCCTCAGAGTACGGAGAAGCCCACGATATCATAAGGTACGCGAGCTGCTTATGTCCACAGAGCCCCATGTCTGAGCATAGCCTCCCTCGTGTTCTTTCGCTCAGTATGTAGTTCTCTCAATTTATTTGTATCCTGTCTCTTGATTCACAATTCAATAAATTTCTTGAATACTTTGGCAACAGTGCAATCTTCTCATTTTCAATTTTATGCAAGATGAGTAGAGGCGTGTCCAACGAACCAGAGAGTTCGCCTTCAGAATTCAGAGACCCTCCGTCTGGCCACAAGTTGTTGAGACGGAGATCAAAATATTCCAGAGTATCGGGGGAAGCAGGTGCAGGCGCTCTTGGTGGTGGACGTGACTTCGAACCCTCTCACAAGGATTTATATCGCCAAATGAATCAGCATAATGGTTCGAGAGAACGGGGACGACGCTTCTTTGCTGGCATGGCTATAGAGATAGTTGCAATTGTTACTGCCTTAGCAATTTTTTGTGGCATCATAGTCCTGCTCAAAGAATACAATGGGCAGCGAGTACCAAATTGGCGATACAGCATCACACTCAACACATTAGTCGCTATAATGGCAGCGAATCTGCGAGCTTTCATTTTTCAAGTCATCTCCAACTGTAGGATACATTATTCATTTATCCGCTGAGTAAATGCTAATCAAAGTGTAGCCATCAGCCAGCTGAAATGGAGCTGGTTCTTGAAAGTGCGAAGTCTCCGCGACCTTGACACCCTCGACGAATCTAGTCGTGGAGCATGGGGATCACTAAAAGTCTTCTTCACACTACCTTTCTTGTAAGACAATATCTTGACAAGACTTAGCAGTGGAGCTTATATCTTGTAGGCATCTGGTCTTCCTCGGGGCCATCCTTATGATTTTATTACTAGGAATTGGTCCGTTTTCGCAACAAGCAATCAAAAGCGTCGCTTGCAGTCAGCCCGCTTCTAGCCAAAATGCTTCCCTGCCTATCATTCATTATGTCTCGAACTTGGATGTCTTCCGGATTGGCGCTGGTCTATGGGAGCTCGATACTGGAACCAAAGGTGCAATAACAAATGGCCTCGCAAATCCCAACAGTACGATTTTTGAAGTCACTACCAATTGTCCAACGGGCAATTGCTCTTTTCCAAGTTACAATAGCATCACGCACTCGTCTATTGGCTTATGTACACGATGTGTGGATGTATCATCTCAAGTGTTGCCAGGCGGACCTCTAGCAACGAATTCGACTTATGCCTTCACACTGCCAAATAACTTGAGTCTCACTGATGATCCTGGTGCAAGTGGCACGTGGATCAATGTTGCTTACTCGAGCAGTTTATCCCCAAATGCAAACTTGACAGACCCCAGCGCTCTAAACATAGATGTTGCAAGCATCGTTGGCTCTGTGGATGTCATCTCGTTTACAGTAGCAGACTGCTGGCAAGATCAAAATTCAGACACGCCAAACTGCACTCAGAGCCCTGTGCTATCAGCATACAACCTCACCGATCCAAATCCGTTTGAAGCTCTTGATATAGTTGCAGCAGAATGCACCTACTATGTCTGTCTCAAGAACTACCATGCGGAGGTCAACGGGGGTGTTCTGACAGAAACAATTGTCTCGACCGTCTCCGCTCCTCGCAACGGCAATTCATCAGATTTCAGTTCAAACTTCACGGCGGCTACAATTCCTTGCACTATCAATGGCGGTACATACTTTTCGAACTTTTCGAACTTTTCGAGCATCCCAGGTGAAGATTTGACCTTCCTCCCGACATATGTGAACGGCAGTCTCGAGTATCTACCGGAAGAATGCACGTATAGCATTAACAACGAATATGAATTTGCGTTGGATCAATTTCTGGGCGACATAATCAGCGGTGGTGGAGTTGCTGATACCCGGCAACTCGATACATGGGGAGCGAACCACAGCGTGATGGACAATATCTGGTTCACCAGCTGGTGGCAAACACCACTCTACAACCGTGGGAATGCAACATTTGACAGCATCAGCGCCGTACTCGGTAACGCTGCCACTGCTTTCACGAATCATATACGCATGGCTGGTGTCGGAGTGACGGAAAGTGCAACAAGCAATCCGAATCTAACTTTCTTTGACCCTTCAACGATGGTTCTTGGCGTTGTGTACGAGACAACGATCTGCACGGAATTTGATTGGTATCGGCTTCTGTTTCCGGGAGTAGTACTAGTGGGCATCATCGCTCTGCTGCTTTTGACTGCATTCATTAGCAGTCGTGATAAACAACAGCTTTCGGCGTGGAAGTCAAGCTCACTTCCTCTAATTTTCTATGGACTCAGAAATGGATCTGCTGAGATGGAGAGATATGAGAATGAAATGCAGTTCCGAGACGGCATGAAGCCGTCAAATCGCCTACTAGATTTGGATGAGTTGTCGCTTATAGCGGGCAAGACCACAGTACAATTCCGGAAGACTGAAAACAGGGCTGGTTTTGAGGAAATTGGGCTGGAGCGAGAGCTTGATGAGTTTTGACAGCAGGGTTAGTAAGATTACATTAGAGTCTTTTTTCGTAGACTTGGGCGAAAGGCTGAGCAAGGCTTGGCAGCGGTTTCCGGGCAGGCGGCCCCTGCATTCTTTGCACTCCTGCCTCCCATCCTCTTGTTCCTTGTTTCAGGGACGCAACCGATTTGTGGATACATGTGATATTCGTTCAATCAGCTCAGGGATGAAGGGGGTTGGATTTAGGAGTATATAAGTGCTGGAAACCACTGTAGAATAGGAGGTTAAACTGGTCAATCCAGCAACCTGCAACTGTCAGCAAACAATAAAGATATGAGTAAGAGTCAGCAGAAAGCAGATGACAAGAAACATCCAATAGAATTCGTAAAAGTTAGGTTCTAAAAAGCCAACTCATGGTTCCAGAGTCCTCGTGGAGCAGGAAACTGGAACAAGCCTACTAGTACCAAACGAGATCAAGCAACTCCTTATATATAATGTAATGACGGACCCAATTTCCCTTCCAGACTAATTAGTCTTGAACCACTGATAATATTTTCCTTCAAGCCCATATAAATTTCCAAAACCCGATGTCGCTCTTGCAAGGTATCAATTCTTCTAACTTTAAGAGAACTATAAGCGAAGCCTGCGGATATATTTCGCAACACTTTCGTATATTAAATCAAATTAGCAAGTATAATTTGGAAAAATAGGAAGCAATAAACGAACCTTGTAAGAACACGATCACAATTGCGAACACAGCCCCCGCCATTAGTAGTATTACTATGGGCTTTACCGCAGCACCTGATATGTCAACTTTCATTTCCTCCCTAAGAGAAATTGTATTGGCGGAGAGTGGGGAATCAGGAGGTCGTAGTGGAACAGGCTCCGATTGCTGTGCACTACTCGCTTCAGATAATCGAACATCTGGAGTGCTATGCAGTGGTTCTTTGATCGAAAGAGTTCGGCTGGTTCCTTCAAGCCACCTGTGCTGGCTGCGCTCCAACCCCTCATTCTTGAAAATATCAAGGCCAAATGATTCGTTTGCATGACTGACCAGGCTTGATGCAAGATTTTGGAAGCACATCAGAGCCTCTTCATCAACAACTTCTGCCTGGTCTAGTACAACATCCCACATGGACCACACTGCATCTCTATAGGCAGCAAGGTCTTCCGTATTCGACCTGAAAAGCTCTTGCCATCGGTTCAGGTCCCTACGGAATTCTCCGAGGTAATCGCGATGACCACTGTCGCCAAGGGTTTCTACAATGGCCATTGCAAGGCAAAGAAATGAGATGGTGTCGCAGAGGGTTGCAGGGCGATTGCCTTTGCACAGGCTTCGTATTGTTCTGATACTGGCTGCCCATGCCTCTCGATAATTTCGAAATTGTTGAGCCAGATCTCGACATCTTGTAGAAGAGCCTTGCCCGGCTTTCGTCATCAGAATATACTGATGAACAAACTTAAGACGGAGATGTCGAAGTTTTTGGGCAATTCCTACATTGCTACGGAGGCCAGATACTGTTTTCAACAGTTTTTTCTCAGAACCTACGGCGTCATGTTCTCGGAGGAAACACAAAGCAGTTTGCACGTCTGCTCCCCAACGTATTAATAAGCGAACGATAGATTCATGGCCTCTCGATGCGGCGGCACTCAAAGCTGTATGGTGAGAGGCGATGGCATTGACATCTGCCCCACCTCTCAGGACTAATTGCACTGCTGCCTCACGTCCTGCCCATGCTGCACCGACAAGAGCAAATTTTATATCTGCCCCTTGGTGTAGGAGTTGTTGTTTTAACTCTTCGAATCCACCAACTGCCGCACCGAATAAGGCATCGTTCTTGTCTGCTCCACGATGGAAGAGTAGCTGCACCACTGCTTCGTGTCCTCTAGATGCTGCTATACATAGTGGCGGCCACTCCGAGTTATTATAAGCGTTCATATCTGCTCCGCGGTCGAGGAGTAGCCGCACCACTGCTTCGTATCCTCTAGATGCTGCTATACGTAGTGGCGTCCACCTTGAGTTATCATAAGCGTTCATATCTGCTCCGCGGTCGAGGAGTAGCCGCACCACCGCTTCGTATCCTTTAGATGCTGCTGTATGTAGTAGCGTCCCACCAAAGTTATTGCGAGCGTTCACATCTGCTCCATGGTCGAGGAATAGCCGCACTACTGCTTCGTGTCCTCCAGATGCTGCGCTGTGTAGTGGCGTCGACTCCCTGTAATCACGAGTGTTCGCATCTACTCCGCGGTCGAGGAGTAGCCGCACCACTGCTTCGTGTCCTTCAGATGCTGCGCTATGTAGTGGCGTCGACTCCCTGTAATCACGAGTGTTCGCATCTACTCCGCGGTCGAGGAGTAGCCGCACTACTGCTTCATGTCCTCTATATGCTGCTTTGTGTAGGGGCGTCTCAGTCCAGATATTACGAGCGTTCATATCCGCTCCGCGGTCGAGGAGTAGCCGCACTACTGCTTCGTATCCTCCAAATGCTTCTGTGTGTAATAGCGTCTCACTAAAGTTATCTCGAACGTTCACATCTGCTCCGCGGTCGAGGACTAGCCGCACTGCTGCTTCGTGTCCTACACTTGCTGCCTGGGTTAAGGCTAGGTTGTTTTGATACTTAAGGAGGGCCAGGATCGCGTTAAGTGACTTTTTATAGTCGTTAATTTCTTCGACGATAGGTAGAACTTCCATATTGTATAGACTAACAGGATTCATGGAGATCGGAGACTGAGACAACTCTCCGAAGTCAATGTCCGGTCTAATGATAGGTTCAACAGGATCGACTGCGAATTGAGCGCATAGAGGCTCTTCGTGAAGGCTGTTTGAGATGGGAGAAGGTCTAGTTACTTCCACATCATCCACTGCGCAGAAAGCCTCGTCTAGGGTGGCTATATCCCTTTGGAGTTTCTGCCGCTGAAACCTCTTCCAGAGTTCGTAGTCCAGGAAGCCACATTCGTACAATTTCTCGTATCCTAAGCTTTTGAACACCTCGCCATCTTCTAGAAGTCCCTCTATGAGGAGCTCCATCTCTAAAGTCAGAGACGGGATTGTTTGACTGTAGGGAGGCACAGAGCGGAGAATAGCCAGTCGGTTATGAAGCGTGTGGAAGTGTTTGAGGAGCACAAGTCCGTTGACAGTCCTCTGCCGACATGGAATTCGCAATTGCAAGTCTGCTCTATCCAAAGGACTGAGAAGAGTGACAAGCTCTGAATGCAAACTATCACTGAAGATTGTGATTTCCAATCCATCCAGGGACTTATGCACTACGAAAGTGAAAGCCTGTGATATGTCGTGCTTGTGGCAAAGACATTGGGGAGTGCACTCTCTGTCTTCCTCAATATCGATATATGAATGGTATCCGAACGAGTCTCCTTGATAAGTAGCACCACTAGATAAAGCTATTAGCCACATCTGCAAGATGCCCTTAGTGTGAGAAAATTACCTTGGGAAATATTCGATCAGGCGAAATTTCTTTGCCCACGGTCGGTAGGGGCAGTTGTATTCGTAACCATTCTGTGTCGATTGCGAATCGGTGGGACTTGGATCGGTATCCGAAACATATGGCGTTCCTGCCTGCAAGGGAGTCGTAGAGGCGGTATCGATACTAACATGTCCTTCATTCCCTGTCGCAATAAAGTCCTGCAACGTCTTCTTCTTCCTTTTCAAGTATTCCCGAATCTTTTGGATGTCTCGCTCTTCCCCATGCCGACCGGATCTTGGGGCTTTTCCAACTGCATCCCTCACCTTCTTATCATGGAGCATATCCCTCACTCTTTCTTCGGTGCAGTTTTTGGAGTAGCCCCAGCTCTCAAGCCTTTGCTTATACATTTTGAGTCTATGAAGATCAGCCAATATTCTGCCGCGTTCCGCAACGAGTTTTGATGGCTTACGTGGGGCGAAAGCTATGAGGTTCTTTCTCAAGAACTTCCATAACTTTTTTCAGCGACATGCCTCTGTCAAGGTAGAGTTCTCTAATGACAGCTTTCTTTGATTGCCATTCAGATGGCAAGTATGGTCGTTGGCGATGAGGGAGACTTTGACTGGTTGAGGCTTCACGACCGTATGACAATTGCCCAGTAACCTCTATCGCTAGGCTGAGAGACGGATCCATTATGGCTTGGCTTAGTGAATTTGTCTCGAGGTCCATGATGTCTGGTACATCACAGATCTCGGCCGATTCAAGGCTTTGAGATCGAGACTCTGATATGACTACCAGCTTCCTGAAGTCAAAGGCAAAGGTAATACGAACAGTCGATCAGGCAACGGCGAACCAAACTGCGAATAAAAGCGGAACCTCAGGCTTCTTCGCCGATGAGATGATAGAGAGTTCAAGATGACTGCTTCGTTCAAACATTCGTAGCTTAAGATGCAGCCGAGAGCCTTTTTATGCCATGTTCGAAACGAAGGTAGTGGAGAACACAGGTTGGGAAAAAGCCATGATATGAAATGCGTGGCTTGACAAGTGGTGTATGACTGGGCAACCAAAAATCCCATGCAGCTTGCATGTTTTCGGGGCGTTGCTGTTTTTCCTTTGCAGAACCGAACAGCGAATAGAAATAATTCTTGTCGTGATTGACATGGTTCAAAAGTCCATTGCAGTAGGCGAGGTGGCGTACATTGCAATGATCCCGAGCAGATCAGAAATGCCCTGCAGGCTATGCACAGCCCTAGAACGAAGTCGATTGACCCTTTCCATAGTGAAGCGGCAACTGGCGAAAACGACGATGTATGACAGATCATCCGACTATGTGTATATTGACCAATTTGTTCTTCAGAGAGAAGAGTGGCAGAACTACCAGGTTTTGGCAAAGGCTGCCATAATTGTGCCACGCCTGATAAGGGGCTCAAAGGTGGGAAGGACAATAATCACGTGCGATCCCATCCGTTTCCGGCGAAAGACTAAACCCTTCCGCGAGAAGGCTTGGCAGCTGGTTTTGGGCGAGCGACCCCGCTTTTTTGGTACCCTTGCCTCCCGTGCCGGTTGGTTGTCCCTTCCTCTCGTTCCTCGTTCCAGCGCATCGGGCTGCGAACGGCCGTCAGCGGGCTTCCTGGTGGCGGGCTTAGTTTTCCTTTCACATCGTTTCAGGGCACGATTCTTGGGTCAGAGCGTCCAGGAATGCTATTACGATCTAATCCTAGCCTTAGCCGCCCTTCCGCGCGGTCTATTCAGTCAAATCGCTCCCCAACCTAGGTTCGGTTATTTAGCGAGGCGGCGACAAGCTAACCATAACACCTATAATGTATAGTGGGACTTAGAAAATCGTTTAATGTGATGACGAGATGAAAATAGGCCAGTATAACTTGAGGCCGTTTGCTCACTTTTTATATGCCTGAAGAGATTCGGCTTTTACGCGCTAACTGTCACGACACTAGAATCTGGCTCTGTAACGAGGTCTGTAGAGTCAGGTCTTATTGATGATTCTAAACTAAGGAAAGAAGAGGAAGGATTAAGGGCAGAGCCTCAGAATAAATACACAACCCATGCTTTGTCTAGCCCGCTTCCTTTCATATGCGGTCTACCGTTAGTCACGTGCGAACCGTGACACTAATCCACATCCCTAGCATGCTCTGACGGTGTTTGCTTATGTTAAGAAGACGGAATCGCGATCTGTCCATATTGAGAAATTAATAGATAAAATGTCTTCCATCTTTATCTTCCGACACAATTTGCCGGATGGCCTAGGCTTAACGTTACCGATATCAATGTGCTTCTAATCTTCCCCACCCGAAGCGGGCACAGCTTTGAAGTGTAAGCTAGTCTAGCCTGATATCTTGACAAAACGGACGCAGGTAACCCTTAAGCATCACTTCAAACATGTAGAGTGAACTTAGTAGAATGAATTCATTATCTCAATTATCAACAAATGAAAATCGAATCTTTTAAACCCTTTGTCTGAGCTCTTCCCACAAAGCCTTGGCAAATACCTCAGGTTCTATCATGTATGAAATGTGTCCTCCAGGGAGTCTCACGATTTCTTTGCCTATCTTCTGAGCAATAACCGCAATAGGGCCAACTCCAGGCCCATCTCCAGACGTGACTCCCGCTGCGGGGATATACTTCCTGCCCTCCCTTTGAATAATGTTCAAGTCGACCGGCGCGCTGGTGTATTGTCTCAACTCAAATTCGAACCAATACATTGAATTGGCCCGAATTTCATCACCACGCGTTGTATCCATGCAGTGGCGCATCATCGCCCCATCTTCACCTTCTGATAAGCCCCCCGAAAAGGCTTCCATGGCAGCTGCAACGCCCTTTTCTCGATACAGCGTGTAAATGTGGTGAATAAGACCGGTAGCCTGAGCTTGGGGTTCTTCAGGTAAGACGGAAAAAGCGGGAGGCTCATGGGCGATGACTGTTGACACACTCTCAGGGTGACAAGTCAACAGGCGTGTTGCCACGACAGCTCCTGAGGAAGTCCCAAAGACGAGGGCAGGCTGGTTAGATAGGTGTTTGATGAGCGCGTTCGCGTCATCGGCGTCGGTGGAAAGGCGATTGGGGAAGTCTTGAGGGCCGATGAGCAGACTCTTGGAGAAACCACGGCGGTCCCAACAGACAACCGTGAAATGTGCCGCAAGGTATCCAGCCACGTCATTAAACACTGCACCACGGCCGTCGGCACCAGGAATCAGCAAAAGGAGAGGCCCGGTGCCGAAAGTCTCGTAGTGCAGTATAGCACCTTCGACTTGATGGGTAGGCATCGTGTATGATGGATGAGTGTTGAAAAAAATATGTTGAAAAATATTATCGGAATGAGTAGTACCTCTACGAGGAAGAGTCTTGCCTTAGAGAATTCAAGAGTTTGAAGAGTGAATGACGAATTGGGACGAGTATTTGGATTCCTATAGTCCTTATATAGAAATTCATAGGACCTTTATTATCGTTGCAGCCTGAGTTTACATATGAGAACATCAAATCGGTATACTCGGGTTGCTCGCCCACACGGATTTCAGTGCATGGGGAGTCGCGGGGAGATCGGGGGATGACAATCAATTAGGTAATCAGGACTTCGGAACACTGGTGGTTGCAAGAATTGAGTGACCACTTAAAATCAAAACCCACAACACAACGCCTATTCGTTATCGGAATCAATCAAAACGTAGCAGAATAGTAATATTCACTGCACAGAACCCGAATTTGGTGTTCCTTTTCTTTCAAAAAGTCATTGCGTTGAGATATAAGTGGGCGGAAATTTTTGGGTGGTCACTTCAATTCTTGCAGCCACTTGTGGAGCGCCATGATGGAACTATCCGACTGCTGTAACCGAAGCATCCCTTAATATCCACATCTAAACGATCCACCAGCACTATTATGTCTACAATAGAGCAGCTGTCATCTACGAGGCTGGTGGGCCCGGAGTCCTCAAGCTCGAGCAAAGCCCTATTCCAGCACCCAAACCCGGCGAAGTCCTTATCCGCATTGAAGCATTCCGTCTCAACCGCCACTCTCTTAACGTCTTGTTCCCACGCATTCTCGGCATTAAAGCTTTAGGCATTGTCGAATATTATCACGGGAGCGAGTTTCAAAAGGGCGCTATTATTGCGAGAGCAATGGGTGGCCTAGCCCGCGACTTTAATAGTGGGTATACGGAGTATACTTGTATCCTGCTAGAGAATGTGTAGGTGATTAAGACAGAGCTGCCATAGGAGACTCTAAGTGCTATCCCTAAGATGTTACAGACGGCGTAGGGTTCGCTATTAAAGTATTGCAATTGAAGAATAGTGAACGCTTTCTTATTTCGCGTTGAATCCTTCGATCAAAAACACTGATTTTGGGTGGTAGTGAATTTATCGAGCATATAGTCACGTGATTGCCTAATGGTTTTGAATGCGAAGGAAAAGATGTCTGCATTTCTATGTAAGGA
>AYLM01002988.1:0-56029 GCA_001625345.1 Cairneyella variabilis
ACTAGTCAGTGAGACCTAGGAAAACAGGTGCTAGCTAGCTGAAAGAGGCAGTGCTTGCGGGGCACTTAAATAAGGGGTAAGAATGCGGTTTCGGTACTGAAATATCCGACAATAGTCTTAAGATGTAAAAAGAACTGTAGCACTGCTCGTCGCGAAGTATTTGACCTTATCTTTCAGAGCATCGGGGCTTCGTCCACAGAAGTTCTGGATCTCTGCACCTCCAATGTTTGGCCACTTCGATCGGGATCGGGATCGGGATCGGGATCAGAATGAAGCGAGAACAAAACCCCCATCTTTCTTCCGACTCGTTCCCCGAAGGCACTGGCCATCTTTGACCTCGCGGAAAGGTGAAAACATTATATTGGATGTCGCACTCGATCATCGCAACATTTCCAATATCGACATTGAGCTATTTGAGTGTAGACATCCGGAGCATCATGGCCGTGAAATGTCTCAAGGAATCGGTCTAGAGACGCCGTCCTGTTGTCGGGGGTGCACTCGTTTTCGAGGCTTGTGGGGAAGAGTTTGCTCGTTCGGGGAGATTGATAATGTGGAGAAGGAGATATAATTTTGTCAAAGTTCCAGGGCGGAACCAAACAATTTATAACGATCGCTCGTGCCTCTCGAGCTTCTGTAGTGCTAGGAAGTACCAACGGCATCAGACGAGCACCTCTAAAGCAATAATTGAATTCAAAATCACCAAGACCTTGATAATGGCTCTCAATCGTACTACAACAGAGACTATCAAAGTCAACCGAATCTATGGCAAAATCGCTCTCGAGGAAGCTGTAGGCAGCCCCTTCTTCCTCGCTCATAGCACCTATCCTCCTACACCAATGATTGGAGGCATAAAGGATGACAAACCACCGTACAACAAGCCATTCCTTGACGAAATCAACGAAAGGCTCATGGATATCCCAAAACGACTTGCATCTATGGATGCAACCAAAATTAGATACGCTATTGTCTCCCTCACATGCCCCGGTATCGAGGGCGTTCTAGACGCCAATGTCGCCGTTGAACTCGCCAAAAAGACCAACGATCATCTGTACAAGGACTATACCCAGGCGTATCCTGATCGGTTTGGCTTCTTCGCCTGTGTCCCAATGCAGAAGCCTGAGGAGGCGGCAAAGGAGCTCGAACGTGCAGTCACTGTCTTAGGAGCTAAAGGCGTCCTCATTAACGGCTTCTCCAATATCGACAAGGATGATCTGAACAAGGTCCAGTATCTTGATGAGCCCGTCTGCGAACCCTTCTGGGCCATGCTAGCCAAGCTGGATGTACCGCTCTATATCCATCCTCGAATTCCGCCGCCGGACCAGCAACGTGCATATGTGGATTACCCTAATCTAAGCCAGGCAGCATACGGCTTTGGAATCGAAACTGCAGCTCATTCTCTTCGAATCATGTGTTCGGGAATCCTTGACCGATACCCTAACGTCCAGATCATCTTGGGGCATTGTGCAGAAGCACTGCCATTCTTGATCCACCGTATCGATCACAGGATGGCGATCGGCATCAGAGGAAACAATGGTCCTTACAAACTGGAACTTATGGAGTACTTCCAAAGGAACTTTTACGCTACACTCGCTGGGGTGCGTAGGGAAAGTACCATGAAGATTACTATGGAGGAGCTAGGGGAAGCCCGAACCCTCTTCAGCGTTGATTATCCCTATGAAAGCAACGAGGATGCTTGTGATTGGTTTGATGGGTTGCAAATCAACGAGAACACTCGGCAAGCGGTGGCATCGGGTAATGCGAAACGGCTCTTCAAGTTGGCATAGAATAGGGTCGATGAAGACCTTGGGATGATATTGAGTTACCCCATCGTGATTGATCATCAACCATATCCCGCTTTCAAAATTTGTCTACGTAAAATCCGTCAGCTAGTAATAAGGTTCATTTTGGCCTCACGAATGACTCTTCAGAGGATGATGTGAATAAAAAAAGTAGTATCCCATACCATGATTCTCGCCATTTCAGTAACTGATACCAATTATCTCAAGACCATTTGTCCAAAACCTGTGAAGAAATATGGCTAGCCCAGCACATGACTTCAGAGCCTGTCCATACCAAAACGCCTAACCTCGCCACTTCACGGCTCAGGACTACCGATAAATGTTGAATGTGAACAGAGGTCTGATCCTTATAAGCCGTTCGAGGGTTGATGCTCCGGTTGCAGTTCAGGAGATCCCCACCGGGAAATTTGGAGTGGGAAATCATTTGGGTATCAGAAGAGAAGCTCTCTCTCAAAAAGGCTGTGGATAGTCCAGCCAATCGAGGTTGGTGAGTTGTTGACTGAACCACGTATCATCGATCGAATCGATACCGTTTGAATTGAAATTGGTTAAATCCATTTGCAATATCGGGTCCAAGGATATCCCCGGTGAGAGAGTGGCATCGTCATTAGTAGCCTCGAGATTTTCATCATTAGTGGTCATATTTCGAGCGCCTTAGAATTTACTTAGTACAAAATGGACTGGAAATTTGCTAAACCAAGAAGGAAAACTCACGCCGTTCCTCGGAGGCATCAATATAACTCCTTAAATTCTTTAAGACTTGTATAGCGCGTGGCGCTGAGTGTATCTGCGCTTTATAATACTCCAGAATCAAAATGCAGCTGTTCCAAGAAGCGGTAAATAAGGTCTTGTCGGTTTCAACGCTAACAATCTGGCATTTTTGAGCAGCTAGCAGGATAGTAGCAGCAGAGAATGTCACTAGAAAGGGTTAGCCAAAGTCTTCTAATTGATAGAGGAACAGACAATAAACGGCATGCCAGCCTGAAATGCGATAGGCTGCGTCAAGGTTGGAGAAGATCCCTCCAACCAAGCGATGAGCAGTCGTGACACAGAGATTGCACGCGTTTCTGACGATTTCTGAATCAAATGTCGTGTCGGAAGCTGCATTTGATGGTCTAGTCACGATTTTACTTCCCTCCTCGGTGGCCGCGAGAAGCACTGGTCGCAACAAGAGCACACGACTATACAGGAACCTGACATGATTGAGCTTTGGGTGTTATCTGATAGGAGTAACAGGGAGACCGCACCTGCAATACATGATCTGCTGTTGCATTGTGATATAGTTATCGTTCTGCTGGAGCGGTGACTCCGAACTGAGATTGGGCCGTAGATATTCTGGTAATGATTCAAGGAATTTGTCGAGGCGCCGATTAAGGGCTAGAACATCGTCTAGCATCAGGTGTGAACGAACTCCAGAGGCGCCCGAATTTGAAACGCCTCTTTTGTAAGTATCTGAATAGAAAGCTGATAGAATATCATTCAAGATCTCGTACAACTGCGATGAATGGACGAACAATCCCATCCGAGTTGTGATCCCCGGTGGCTGGACCCCTTCACCAATTTTCAACAAGTACTCGTCATCAATTTCGAGAGGCTTTAGAACATTCCAGGTATTTGAGATTATCGTAGGTCGACCAAATGTCATGGCCAGAAGTCTACACACTAAAGATCAGTCATCATAGTTATTACAGTTCGTGCCTTTAGAGCCTGCTGGTATAGCAATGACGAAGAAAGCAGGAACAAAAAACATAAGGGGGAAAAGGCCGAGGGAGGCTGTCGCCAGAAAACTTGAAGGTGATCACCAATGCTGCCGCTAGTGAGCAAGGATGCAACAAGCCAACACTCGTAGTCAGTTCGTCCAAAGATTATCAAAATCCATTTACCTGTCCAAGGTCACGCAATTCCACCATACCCTACGCCGTATTTCTCGACTCAGCTGACTCTCGGGTCTCGTAATAGGCTGGTCTAAGTGAAGCCCCAGGCTTTGTGCAACGCGGATAGCAAGCCCCACAATATTCCAGCACCGACTTGCGTATTTCGTAGATTGCAGATATACGCCTGTTAGCAAAAGCATCTGTACCAGTGGAAGCGACGTTGAATCAAGGATGTCGAAAATGAATAGCTTTCTAGATCTTCGATAGAAACTTTCTGCGACTAAAGCTTTCCTTGTCGGTGCCACAACCTGACTAAATTGACAGCCAAGCGCAAAGGCGAGATTTAAGGTCGAAGAAAAGACGATCTCATCGATCTCTGCGTTGGCATCGCTTGCCTGGGGTATACCGCCGTCAGGTGACCAAAGAGCCTCGTACTTGGCCAAAAATGTTGTCTTATGGAGTATGGGAAAGACAGGATGTATGAACTCCCAGAAACTATGCATATATTCATCAGCGGTGCGGCGAGGAGGGTACACGGCAGCACTCTCGTCTCGATGGAAAACTACCTCCGGAGTAGGTGGAGACATTGACGTATTGGTTTCAGGGTCCTGAAGTCTTGCCAGATTTCCTGGGTCGGAGAGAGATCCAGACAGGTCACGGTCGCTAGCCTCGTGGGTTACACAGCGGAGGAAGGCAATCGTGGAGGATCCCCCATACAAACTTTGGTCATTGTTGTGGAGAGCACCGACAGTCACCAAGGCATCCACCCCTCCAGCGTCGTGTTGATTTAGCTGTTGATTCGAATCAATGGTGTGCTGTTCTCCTTCTGAGCCACTCCCATTGTAAACGCGTTGACCAGCAGGGTAATCATCAGCATTGTGACCATCTGACCCTACTTAAAGTTAGCAGTATCCTACAGAGGTTTCTGGGCAACAGACGAGGAATATGCTCACTTTCAGAGGCATGGCGCCCGCGCGAATCCAGCAAGAGCCCCGATAGCTCCTGGTTCTTGCGCCCAAGAAGCTCTAATCGATGTTTCAGCTTAGAGGGACGTCTGAAAATTTGCGTTAGAAGCATTAATCATCACGCCCAGGTGGACAAGGCGGCTACGAGCTCTTACCTTGGAGGGTTCAGACTTGTCTCTTCATAAACACAGGTCTCTGCAACACCTCTCCTTTCACAAGTGGAGCAGACTGGACGTCCCCCGTCACACCGTGTCTTCCGGTCCCGACAGTTTCTACAAGCTAATTGGATCTTGCGACGCTTTGGACGCGGTTCTTGATGAGTTTCTTGAGACATGATACTGAGGTCGGAGAATGTGCCTGGTTTATTGAAGACAGACTCAACGTTTTGAGCCATCGGTCGTCAGTTCATATGAGGTTGAGTTAAAATCAAGCTACCTGGATCACGTGGGCTCGAACTCAGTTATGACAGGACATGAGGGGTAGCATAGTCCCCCCGGCTGCTACGCTTCCAGAACATTTCCAGATCGAGAGCGCCATTTCTCAAAATTCATCACCTTGACATTACAATGAAATAAAACGCTAAATATGAGGCGATTTGTGGCTGTGTCTTCAAAGGTGGTCAGATAATGCATGTTCTTATAAAGATGATAAAAAGGAGTTATAATATAAAATTATAAGCGGTGTATTATTGTCTTGAAATCATGACTACGGGATAGATTACCGATTTGACGAAGAGTAGGCTGCCCCGCTACTCCGCACTCCTCGATCACGTTATAGTACAGCAAGAGGCTGCGAGCAGGAGCTTTCTTATAACGCGAGGGACTGGCGGCGCGCTGTGCGCTCTGCGTTTGATTTACGGTTCTTGGTTGTGCTTCACTGTAGAGATATGTTCGAAACCAATCTTTGGGCTTTGGTTAAGGTGGTCGAAGCATGATTGCGTGTTTTGGCTAATTGAAATTTAATAGATCCGACACAGTTGGATTACCGGTATCTGTTTCTCCGATTGATATGAAAGAAAACCATAAATTTGCATACCATCCCAAACCCATCGAATAAAATTAAGCGATTTTGACTCGATTCTACAACCTGCATCTTGAGAATTGTATCTGAAAGAATAGAATCTACACCGTAGATTGCGGAATCGTAAGCTGGAGCCGAGACTGAAGTAGCTTTACGACAGCTTCGTGCCCGTTCGCGGCTGCATATGACAGCGACGTCCGACTGTCATTATCCTTTGAGTCCAGGTCGATATCCTTCGCGAGCAGCAGCCGCACCACGGCTTCCTGGCCCCTCTCTGCAGCCCACGACAGTGGCGTTCGACTATGTTTATCATTGGAGTCTGGGTCGACTCCATCTGCATCAAGTAGTAACTTGGCGACGATCTTATGACCTCTATCTGCGGCCCAGGCAAGTAGCGTCCAACCTTCCTTGTCCTTCGACTCTAGGTCAGCGCCCTTCTCAAGAGTAGCTTCACTACTGCCAAGTGCCCATTCTCTAGAGCCCGCAACAGCGGGGTCCAACCTTCCCTGTCCTTCGACTTTAGATCAGAGTCCTTCTCAAGCAGCAGTTGCACCACCGCCGAGTGCCCCATGTATGCAGCCTGCCATAGTGGCGTCCGACCATTCTCATTCTTCGACTCCAGATCAGCGCCCTTCTCCAGTAGCAGCTGCACCACCGCCGAGTGCCCTATGAATGCAGCCCACCATAGTGGCGTCAAACCATTCTCATCCTTCGACTCTAGGTCAGCGCCCTTCTCCAGCAGCAGCTGCACTACTGCCCCCTGCCCATTGCGTGCAGCCCACGACAGCGGCGTCGAACCCTGAGTATCTTCGAAATCTAGATGATATCCACTCTTAAGTAAGGCTATTATTGCTTCCCCCAGCCCAAACCGTGCCGCAACGTGTACTCCTGTCACCTGCCTTGGAACTTCTTGACTGTAATTTGAGTGCGATGAGTATCCTTTGGAAGCAATCATTGCCTGAGTGCAGGCGGACAACTTAGCTTCGCTCTCTAGGAAGTCTATAATTAATTGTGTCGCTGTCGAAGATTCCCGAGCATGATGTCCCCAGTATCTCGCTGCATAGTTATAAAATTTATTTGACCCTAGTCGTGCCTCAAATTCCGCATCTGATAAACAAAAGCCTGCTTCGAAGATATCAAATGATAGATAGGTGACGCAAGTCTTCGCAATATCTGTCTCTGCGTCTGGGAACCAATGATTCTGCGTTCGCTCGAAATACTCTTGGGCCGTGTAGTGGACTAAGCGGATGATATCGCTTTCTTCGTCGACTGTAACTAATCCAGCACATACAGAAATCATATCTTCAATTTCCGGGAGATTATCTTCGTCTAGTTCGGGCTCATCAATCTCCACAGCCATAGCATGTTGAAGCTCTAATGTTGTCAAGGGTCGTTTTGTGCAAGTGATCCATAATAAAACTTCCTTGGCGAGCTCTGGTGAATCTCCATTCTGATGTTCAATTCTGTCCATGGCCTCTTTATAAGCATCATATAATGTTTGGGCTTCATTTTCTTTATTTGACGCTATGGATCGTTCTCTGAGATTTTGTAGTGCAGTTTTAATGGCCTTTGGCGATCTTTTCCCGATTAGGGAGTTCAAATAGAGCTGGGCAAGGAGAAACCTTGTATAGGTTAGCAGCGTCCTATTGCAATAAGAAAAGAAGACACGTACATCCCATCAATTGCTTCTGCAATTACAATCTTGATATCCTCTTGTAGTTCCGGATTTCGTCCGACAAATGCTGGTAGTTCTGACATATGACTATCCAGGTATCTCTGCACATCTTCAGGACTGGCACGGATTTCCAATGGTACACTTCCTTTAAATTTCTGTATGATCTCTGGGATAAACCGTGAAGTTGCGAAGAGACTTGCAGAACACTTGCCCTGAATGTCGAAGATCTTTGAGAGGAACCTTGTTCGGCATCCGTCATTGCTTTGACATTCGTCTAGCGCATCAACAAAAATGAAAGCTCTTGAATAGAGAGTAGTGACAGCATGTAATGCTCTGGAGATCTCGTCAAGTGAGGGTCGTGTTCGCTGGTCCTTGTGCCGACCGTAAAGTAATTTCACGGGATCGGGCATTAACGATTATCTCTGAGCCAATTGCTTTAGGAGACTCAAGAGGAGGTCTTCTAGCTTCTGTTCGTGGTTCCGCTTGAAGTTGCAATATAAATACGCGATGCCAACATTTGTGTCTTTCTGAAATTTGCTGTAGAGATAGTCGACCGCGATTGCCGTAATAATTGTCTTCCCCGCTCCAGGAATGCCAGGACAGAACAACGTCTGCTTATTAACCTTTAGCCACGCCTGAAACTCTGCCGAGTCTAGCAACCATTGGCCCGTTCCTGCCTGCCGTCGGCTAATGAAATCGTCTTGCTGAGTAGTATAGTCGATGGGGGTAAGCCAGTAGAGGATGGCCTGATGCTCTTCACGATCTTCTCGATTATCTTGACGCTCGTTCAACCGATCGACGCCGGACTTCGTCGCGAGGGACGCATTGCTGCCTTAAGTCAGCTCTGGATGCTGCTGTAAAAGGAAGGGGCTGTTACCTAGTGATTTTCCCGTGAAACGCATTGAAGGCGGCGATATTGAAGGCGATCCGGCTCCGAAATTGGTCAATTTCCTTCTGATCCCATTGAAGTCTTTTCCACACTCTTCGTGACTTCCTGCTTATACCCTTACCGCTAGAATCTAACTCCTGATACTCATCCAATGTCTCTTTCAATTGTTTCAAAACACTGCAGCATCCTTGAGCTACTTTATCAAGTCTTTCCTTCTGTTGGCTAGTGAGGTCTAGTAAGACGTCATCGACATCTCGAACCACATTGGAGAGAGTCTTCACACTATTAAATCGACTAATAAATAAATTTCCATTACTTCATTGCAACATAACTTACTCTCGACATATTTCCTGGAATTGCTTTGGAGCGTCAATAAATCGCTGACGAACATCCTTGGCAAGCTGGAGAACGGCGATAAAGTCGCCTACACTGAAACCAAAGCTCATCGTGACGATGAACGTGCCTGTATCGTTACGGTGTGAGAAGAAAGGTTAGAAATTTGAAGATGCTTGTCTTGTCCAGTTCGCAATATGTTTGCTGCAAACTTCGCGAGGCAGAATTGGGCGGGGTATTGCTCAAGGAAAATGAGGTTGAAATGGGAGAGCCTCGCGATATGCTTGCAAAGAATGCGTACGCAGCCTAATCATGCGGCCGATCGTAAAACGCCACAATCCACATCGGATGGCACTAAAAATAAATTCTACCAACAGTACGAAGGCCGCGGTCAAAAGTAACGCGCCTTCCAGGCTTCAAGGCTCTGTAGCTCGCTAAAGTCCCTGTGATGGCCTGAAGAGTGCCGAAGCCTCAACCCCACCGAAAAATTTCCTCTGTAATCTAAGATTTTAATATTGGAATATTTTACAACTAAATAACAGCTCTCGTAAACCCTGAAGGCGCATTACTTTCACCGCGGCCTTCGTATAAAGAGACGCCAAAAGTACCTTTGGTAAGACGCATTTTAAGGGAATCCACTATGAAGAAATTTAGCGATCGCAAGCAATTGAATGAGACGGAAGCAAAAATTGGCAAACAGAGCGGGGGAACGGGTCGAGTTCAAGTCTGATATTCACGATAGGCCAAATCTGCGCGCAGTTTCACAGGGCCACATTTGAAACGGGATAAGAACGGGATTTTGCAACGCGACGCGGTTTCAGATGTAAGACCACGTGACAGTGGAAATGAGTGACCTGCTTTATGTATTCCTCTAGATCGAGTTAAGTGCTGTGCCCATTAACATTGCCGAGATACTCAACAAGAACAATATAAATTACGAAAGTCAATACAACGGTAAAACATAGTGGGATTATGGACTAAGTAATTATGCCTATCGACTCCTCCTAAATGGCAAAGTCAATGTTTGACAAAATATCTAATCCAAACTTCAATTGCACAGACATCCCGAGTTTCGACCGCCGACTGGTCCGATCACATGATTCGACGCTAATGAATTTATGGTATTTATATGGATTTTTGTACTTAGAACTCTTAACTCAATCAATATGATCTCTCATATACCTAAAAGTCTAACAGTGAAGCGTGACTTAATAGTTTGACAGAGAATGATAAGTGGAGAACTTAGCCAAATCTGTGAAGGCGCGGGCAAAGGGGTAAAAACTCAATTGATCGAATGCCTATTATACAAAGATCTGAAGCTAGAGACTGAAGAAGGAGGGGGAGAAGCGATAACTATATAGCCGGATGACGCGTCACGTGATATAACGGGGTCTGAGCAGGGCTCAAACCGCTGCCCTGAGATTTAGAGTACTTAAGGGGCTGCTTAGGCCGCTTAGGTGAGCTAGCTAAGCCGAAGGTGGGCCGAGGGTAATTAGCACCTAAGCAAGAGCGGCAAACTTAGTAACTGAATGCGAAGCATAAGAGGGAAGTTGGTTGAAAAATACCTAGGTATTTTTGCTGCCTGGGCGGAAAAATGGGGCAAACGTGGCTTAGCTGTACTCATAATATCAGCATGTTTGTGTCTGAAGCAAGGAGGCAGTGAAAAGGGGGAAAGCTAAACTTGTCACATGATGTGACATTCTGCAGGTATCATATTTGTTCATCCCTCACCGTCTTCCTCTCACTATCCATACTCTCTACCTCAACCTGCGTGTAAATCCTTCTCCTCCACTCCCTAAGGGGCCGGATACGCTTGACCCATTGGAAACCCAAGGCGTCGGCACGCGATTCCAGTCCAATGTCTTTCCGACTTCCTATAGTGATTGAGATTGTAGATTATCCTCCATCTGCCGCTTTCCAAGATGAAGCCGCTAGGACTAGGATGTGAGCGAGGTGGCTCTTCCAAGGAAATGAGGAAGGCGGGCACGGGTCATCATTCGCGCTTGGCCTTTCGTAAGGTCTCGGTACGCCGTCTTACGCAAGAGATCTAAAGCCTGATGCAGAATCTGATAATCACGGCAGGTTGTAGCTGTATAGTATAGTGGTTGCTCGAACGAGGATGGGAAGGAGAAGATTGGTTGCTTTCCGGACCATAGGTGGGAAGTAGTTTTGACTATGTGTTTGGTCAAGGACACTATTTCGCGGTACGAACGAAGTTATTGGTCGAACTCGCACTCCGAGATGAAGAATGCACAGGCGAGGCGGATCTCTGCGTTTAGGATGTGGAGACGGACGAGTGCGGCACTGGAGGATGTGAGGGCGTCTGTGGATGAGAGGAAGGGTGGGAAAATGGACGAGAATGCTGAGAGTCAGCGTTTGAGGTCGGTGATGTATTGATCCCGAACGGGGAGGAGGATAGTAGGTACGAAGTACGGGTCAACGAGCTCGCCGGGAGTTTCGTGTGTGTGAAGAGATGGCCCACTTCGCGGTGGAGGCCATGATACGAGCTTATGTCTCCCCTATCAAGTGATATGTTCGCCTCATGAGCAGTTCTTGGTACACTCCCGCTTCGTCTACGGTCACGACGCTGGACGGCATGCTGGCAATTGTATCGTCGCCTTCGCGCCGCCGCGTTGAGTGGCGAGCGAGATTCTTCTCTCCTCACCGGATAGCATGTTGTAAGTCCATACGTGCGAACTCGAGGAAGATGTCATCGTCCACAATGGTGGTGTCAGGTGAAACAATGCCGGCTTTACGGTTTGGGTTGCTTGCGAGCCATTGCTCGAGAAGGTCGTAGCCGTTTTGACTTTGATAGAAAGCTACGTTAGGGTTTTGGAGGAACATCTCGATGCAGTAGACTAGGAGGTAGGAGAGGTGTGCGTTGCGTAGTGACGATGGGTTGCTTGCCTCGGGAACGATTTGACGCATGGAGGTGATGGCGTGGTCATAGGAAGCCAGGACGAAGGTCTGATGGTGTTTTGCTATTTGTATATTGGCTACCTAAGTAGAATGCGGACTGATGGAGGCAAGATGCTTCATCTTGATGGACTTGTGGAGTGCTCCAATGGCCACTACGGCTCGGGGGACGAAGAGCTCGTTGTAGCATGCTTGAAGTAGTGTGTAGTTCCATGCCGAGGATTTGAGTACACCGGCAAGCTTAGAAGCTGCTTCTTGGTACGCTCTGAAATAATACGGCTCTCAAGTCCAGAAACTGTAGAATAGTCGACGGCCGAATGCAGTTGGGCGTCGCCGCATCCTGCGGCAGCAGTGGTCGTTGAGAACTGGGTGGTGCTCATTTCCAAACACAGGTACGAAAGGATTTAAGACAATCCTTGCAGTGAGGTTTCGTCTCATCGCACTTCACCGTCGAGACCTATGCAGCGAGGGTTATTATTGTCCCAATCAAAATTCGACTGAGAAGAAAGGGTTGGGTGTCGGATAAGTACTCACTTGCAGGTCAAACATGCGTTTCTTGACTTGGGCGCCGAGGCCCGTTTGGATTTGCCCGGATTGGGCGTACTCGAGACATCGGGACTCATCACAATCCGGTCTAAAGGAAGACGTGGAAGACATCGAGCTCTATAACACAACATTGTGGGGCAGAGTTAAATCAATAAATATTACCGCATGAGAGTTGTAAGACTCATGCCTCAGTGATCCGCTTACGTACGCGGGTTTTCAGCTCCGGAGTTGAGTTTCGCAAGTGCTATGTGGAGTTGGGGTGCATGAGGGGCTAGATCCGCAGAGAACTACTCAGACTCCATCATCGGTAGCCTCGTCGTCGTCGATCATCGAAACTCGGGGTGAACGTAGTCGGAACTGTAAAAGGCTGAGATTCTCAACGATTCGACGAAGTCAGCGCACTTCCAGGGTTGTAAGCAGTGGGCGTCTATTCCTTGCCTTCCACGACAGCCATGGCTTTTCAGGCTTGGCACAGACAGAGTTCTCACCCAATGAATCATGACGTGTCGAAAATATCCCGGTAAAGTTTTTGGGGTTTTTGGATGAGACGGAGTTGGCGAGATTGGAGGAGAAGCACAGATAAAAGCCAAATAAAAAGAAATATGGAAAGGGGCTTAATAAATAGTTGAGAGAAAAGTCTGGATGAACTTCTGTGAAAAGATTATTCAACAGGATCCGGCTGCAGAAATCCCCCGCGATATCTTTGAAGGGACGGGAAGCAGGGCAGCATATCAACTTCCGCGTTCCCACGTCCTTGCTGCGCCTGACGAGGCCGAGATCCCGAAATCGCAGCCCTCTCTCCCAATTACAATCAATTGTTTGCTGCAGATTCTGTACAAACTTCTTGGCTTTCCGTTAGTCGCTGCTCAAGTCTTGGTAGAAGCAAGTATAAAAAGAGGGTTTAGTCCGCCAGTTGGTTCTCTGCTAGGTCACCCTAAACGAAGACCCCATCAACAACCTCGAACTTTCGTCACTCCTTCGGACTCCCACCCCGCGATCCCTACTCGACGATCAACATTCGAAAACATAACCTACGAATACCTTCACTATATCCCTTTGAGGATACTCCTCTCGTTACAAAGCATACCGGGGACGGCGCGGCGGAAGTACAACCTTTTTAAGATAAGGTGGAGCGGCGACTGGGCGCGACCAGAGTCTGAATGCTTCGACACCACGCAATTCTTTTAAGGGAATCGACAGATTGGGGAATCGGGGGAGGCACACTGTCCGGCTAAGGACGATTTTGCAAGCCAATACCACTTCGCGTACCCATATCAAACATCTCTCGACACGGCTTCAGCCTCAAAAGATTGTCTACATGATACAAACATAGACAGGTTTACCACTACCTCGACTTCAAGATGGCGTGGGATCACCTCTCCATCAATCGACCGCACTTGGTCTACATCATCCTCGGCGGCTTCACCTCGCTCTTCATGCTGTGTTCGTCCTTTATCAAGGAGCGATTGTACATAGGAGAAGCAACAGTCGCCACCATCTGCGGAATCATTTTTGGCCCGCACGCCGCAAATCTGATCAACCCTGGAACATGGGGAAACACTGATCAGGTCACTCTCGAGTTCTCTCGAATCGTCCTCGTCGTCCAATGTTTCGCCGTCGGTGTCGAATTGCCCAAATACTACATGGAAAAGCACTGGCGCAGTGTGGTATTTCTGCTAATACCAGTCATGACATTTGGATGGCTGATAACGAGCTTATTCATCTGGTGGATGGTACCGCCGCTTAATTGGCTTCAGAGCTTGGCTTGTGCCGCCTGTGTAACGGCTACAGATCCTGTGCTGGCTAGTTCCGTCGTTGGCAAAGGTAAGTTTGCCAAACGTGTTCCCAAACATTTGAGAGACGTACTGTCCGCCGAGTCCGGATGTAATGATGGCATGGCTTTCCCATTCATCTATTTGGCTCTGTACCTCATTGACTACCGACCTGACGCCAACGAGGTCGCGAAGAATTGGTTCGTCATTACCATCTTGTACGAATGTGTCTTCGGAGCCTTTTACGGCTTCATGATCGGTTATATTGGCCGTCATGGTATCAAGTATGCTGAAAAGCACGACTTGGTTGACCGAGAGAGTTTTCTCGTATTTTATTTCGTGTTGGCTCTGTTCTGCGCTGGCTCCGGCAGCATCATAGGTGTCGATGATCTGCTTGTCGGCTTTTCTGCTGGGGTTGGTTTCTCTAATGATGGTTGGTTCACTCAAAAAACAGAAGAGTCTCACGTGTCCAACGTTATTGACTTGCTCATCAACTTGGCATACTTTGTCTATCTGGGTACGATTATACCATGGGACCAATACAACAATGTTGCCATTGGTCTGACACCGTGGAGACTGGTCGTTATCGCAGTATTCGTCATCCTCTTCCGCCGCATTCCGATCATGATGGCTCTTAAGCCTCTGATACCGGATATCAAGACTTGGCGTGAGGCACTCTTTGCCGGTCATTTCGGGCCCATTGGTGTCGGAGCGATCTTTGTTGCTATTCTTGCCAGGGCTGAATTGGAAACAGGGGGAGCTACTCCTCTTGCATCATACCCCGATATGAACGCTCCAAATGCTACCCTCGTAGCACTCATTTGGCCAATTACCACCTTTCTCGTCATCTCATCCATCATTGTGCACGGCTCTTCCATTGCTGTGTTCACTCTGGGCAAGCATATCAACACCCTGACGCTGACCATGTCATATACACAAGGTGGAACTGGTGGAGAAGATGGTCCCGGATGGCTAAATAGACTTCCTCGCATCACATCAACATCGAGATCACAGGCCAAGTCGTACCAGTCCGAGACAGAGGGCGAGGAGATGAAGCACAGTGACTTGCCTCCAGGAATGCTGCCACCTATTGGCATACCTAGAGAGTTCTTACGTCGCCAAAAAGAGGAAGACAATCCCAGCAACCAGGGAAGTCGCGCCTCGTCCCTTATTCCACGACGAAGAAAGAAGAAGTGGGATGATGGTCTTGGTCCTGGAGGGCCTATCAGCCAGTCTGCAATCTATCCTCAGCGTCAAAGCCAGAGCGAGCATCAAAGTGAGCACACATCCGATACCTTAACACCAGGCGGGGGCTCTCCTGAGCACGAAAGATCTTCCGATCCTGAACGCAATGAGGGCGAGCTTGGAGAAGTGCAAGATGATCCTGAGATGCATGAGATTCTCCATCGACATTCCAAGGAAGAGAAACGGGATCAGCACAATTCTGAAGCAGAGTGCCATCCTGATCGTACCGAGACCTACCTCGAAGGCGACGACATCATCATCGAGAACGAAGATGGAGACGTTCTTGCTGTCACGGAGAGCAACGCAGCCAAGGAAAGACGTGAGTCAATGAAAAAGGTAGAGAGTGAAATCAAAGATAGCATCGAGCATCCAGCTACCGGCTACAAGACTTGGAAGAAGAAGCTGGATGTCTGGAGGCATCGGGACGAGCCAGATGGCGAGAGTCCGAAGAAAGCGAAGCCTCAACACAAGCGTGGACCGGCGTTGGCTTACCAATTTGGTAATACCGTACGTTTAACCGTGACCAATATTATTTCACAACACTAACATGCAACAGATCATCGTCGAAGATGAGGACGGCGAGGTTGTCAAGACCTACGAATTACCAACTAATAAGCAAAAAGCCGAAAGCAGCGACCATCACCTAGTCCGCCAAGGAATTGCTCACATGACCACTTGGACGGGCGGCAAAAAGGGCGAAGAAGCCAACAAAGCCGGCCCCTCATCTTCTAACGCGGAAGGGTCTGGGTCAGGCCCAGTACGCCAAGGTCTCGCCCGAATGGGAACCTGGGGATTCAAAGGCGGCAACAAAGAAGGAGCGGGTAAAGCTGGCCTAGATGGTGATGACGACGACAAGCGAATTCGCTTCACTATCGGCGGTACCGGCAAGCGCATGACCCAGGAAGACTTCCTTAAGGAGATCCAAAGCCTGGATCCGAAGGCTCGCTGCGAAGTAGTCACTCAATCCGACGCGCCTGCTACTATGAAAGATCTGGCCAAGAAAGACGCCAACGAAGACTCACCAGGTAGCAGCCGTCTCTTCGAAGCCAAGGGCGTACAACGAGCTTCAGGCAAGGAGGCAGCTAAGACCGTCGACGCGGCTATGGCAAGACAGAAGGGCGCGAGGATTAACGAAGACGATGAAGAGAGTGGCAGCGATAAGAGTCCTGAAGATAGAGCACAACATAAACGCGCACAGGGCTTAGCGGAACTGAGTAGGAAGAAAAGCGACCACTCGTTGAAACACACGAGCGCCACTACGTCTAAGAGCGTGGGTAAAGGCAAGAGTGAGGAGGCTCCTGAGACAGCAGCGGAGAGGAAGAGAAGAGAACAGGCGTTGAAGGGAGTGGATGATGTTACGCCTGCGCAGAGGGGACGCTCGAGGTCGAGGGATGTGCTGAGTGATGAGGAGGGTGGGAGTGAGGTTGGGGAGAGTGCGGCGGAGAAGAGGAGGAGGGAGGCGGCGCTGGGACTGGGTGGTGGGAGTGGAAATAGTCCGGAGGATAGTGATGATGATGATACGCCGAGGGTGCCGCCGCCGGTGGCGAAGAGTAGAGGGATTAGATTTGCGCAGAGTCCGGTGAGGGGAAGGAGGTAAAATGTTATTGTGAGATTGTGTTCGGGATGGGAGTTTAGGTTTGCTTTGCATGTGGTAGATGAAAAAGAATGGTTCAGTCTCTAGATTGAGCATAGCGTGGCATCTTGGGCTGGCGTTTGCTGGGAAGGATGAGCGTTCAGATTCAAAATTGTTGCATTGGTGTATAGCTAATCATAGTCCTACGTATGTTACTTGAAATGTTTTTACGGTTTTTCTCTATATCTTGGTGATCAGAATCGACATCGATAGCTCGTGGTTCTCATGCGATACAGGAAAAGATACGCCAGCGTCAAAGTATGTATTACAACTATTAAGCGCTTCTATTTAGGGATATATATTCATCAGAGCGTAAAATCAATAACAAGCATCAAAACGCAAATAGAATCGTCACCAACTCCCTCGCTTCAACAACCTCATCCACTCCTCGCCTCCAACTTCCTACATTCTACTCACTTACTTACTCTCAATGGCTCTAATAAGTTAACCTCCCTCCGTCCTTCGTCCCCTTCCTCACACCTCTTTTCCTACCCTCTCTACGTCCCAGGACTACCCACAAAAGCCTCCGTCCAAGTAATATTACTCAAACTGCCCTGCACAAACTTCCCTTGCGTCCTCTGATAAAACCGCACCTGATCCTTCCACCCCACAGCCGTGATATCCGCGCCCACATAATCGGCCGTAGCCCAGATATGGTTACGCCCTGGCTGTGCGGCCCAGGACGTGTTGGTTGTCTTTGAGGCGGAGGAGCCCAGGAACTCGTAGATTCCGAGGTCGAGGCCGGTGTAGTATACGTGGAGTCTGAGCATTCATTAGTGTTTGCGTTTGAATCTAGATTTTTGCATTTGGGATATGGGGGTAAGACAATGGGTGTTGGGTGTGGGGGATGGAGAGGAAGGGACGAGAGCGTGGGGTTTGTGTAACGAGACGGGACGGCACGGCGCGGGATGGTGTGGGATATGAGGAGAAAGGGCACGCGACAGGAAAGAAAGAACCTTACTGGTCTTGAACACTCGAGTACGCGGCTCCGAGGCCGGAGAGCGGGTTCCAGGAGGTCACGCGCTCAGAGGAGATGGTGATTGCTGTGTTCAATATTAGCATTCTTCGTTGATATTCGTGGGATGAGAAGAGGGTGGGGGTGGGAGTCATACGAGCCGTCCAAGCACCATCAGTAAACTGCATCCCCTTCAATGCCTGCGACAATATATCCACGAAAAACACATTAATGTTATTCGTCGTCGAGTTGACGTTCACCGCCGCTATGCTTGAGCTATTCAGTCCCATGCCTCCAATCGTGTGTCCCATATCGAAGCCAGAACTGTTTCCTTGGAGTTCTGACATGTAGCCGAATTGATCGTGGTAGTAGACCCGCCAGTCTTGGGCGTTGTTGACGTTCACAGCTGCGAGCCCGGTGTTGTGATTTGCGGGGACTGTGACGGGGAGGAGGCAGTTGGAGATCGTGTTGCAAGTTGCGGAGCCCGAGGCGCAGGTTATGGCGGACATAGTAATGTTGTTTTCGCCAGAGATATAGAAGAGGTTAATCTTGGGAAACTGTCAGTTTTGGGTTTCATGCCAATATTCGGGTTGTAAGACGCACCATTATAACACCAGTAGTTTGATCCTGTTCGGCAGTGGCGGACATCGGAGACGCAACTCTTGGAGGAATAGTCAATTTAACCTTCTGTTGGGGCTGGAACGTTATTCCGTCCAGACTGACTGCGAGGTTGACACCTCCAGTTGAATTTTGCCAGAAGGTGTGCATATTCCACGTCGTGCCATCCTTGAGAAATAAGCCGGAACTAGCAACACTGTTCATGGTGTTGTTGGGAACGATTGACGCAGCAAGAGGTGCCTTCTCAGATCTGTTGTGAGAGGCAAATCCGGCTATTGTTCCGATAAGAGCAACGAGCAATACGAGAATGGCTGCTACCCAGAGAAGGTGTCTCTTCCAGAATGGTGGCCTTTCAGGTCGTGCTGGAAGTAGACTTTCCTGGTATCCAGGCGGTCTAATTCCATTCTCCCAGTTATCTCTATGCGCCTGGTTTACTGATAATGGTTCAGCGACTACCATACAGATCTTCTCATCTGGGAAGTACGCTGTTGCTGGCTCCACCGGGGAGGCGACAGCATGCTTTTCGTCATCTTGTGTCCTGACTTCTGGTACCGGGTGGGGAGGAGCGATGGTCGACATTGGAGAGACCTCGTCCGCGGATTGCTGAGTAGCATTAGACTGAGTTCGAATTGTCTGAGCTCGCCTCAAGTTGTAGAAGTATGCTATGGATAGTCTGGAGTCAAGAGTGCCTTGTTCAACCTGTTGCAATATCCCTCATCAACTTGAGCTCAGTGATATCTGGAGTCTTTGAGAGCAGACAGAGTTGGTCGAAACTCATTCCCTCCCAGCGAGGTACATATCACGTGACCATCCTCGAAGCCTGCTGGAATCAACAACTGGAAGGAATCACTCACCATCTTGACAACAACCACCGCAAAGAATTAGGAACACGTGGGACTCCTCGTCAAAGTTTAAAGAAAGTATGACTGAACAATCATATGAACAACAGATCAGAGGCGCATAATCGACGAAGTGCTAGCAAAACTACCCGCGGATGGTCTAAAGAGCGAAAATGAAGGTAAAATGTGAAAACCGGCTACTGAGGGAAAGGTAGCGCATACCAGAGAAGTTAAACTTTTGAAAGCGGGCTTCTGCGTAGGCCTTCTCCTTTCCGGATTCAGCGACTAAAACTCCATCCACATGAACAGGTTATCGAATTGGGGATTGGTCAAATGATGAGCAACAGACTGCCACTAGTGCGGCTATAACTATGGGTCTGGGAGACTAAGAGACGAACTGACACCGACTTTGAAGAGGTGACAAGACTGTGATACCCTGCCCAGTGGCTGGGAATGGGCTGACATTTGGCTCGGATGGAGACTGTCCCTGATTTAGTCCATGTCGCCTGGCCTTCTGGATCCAAAAGTCTCCACTTGAAGATCGATGACTCTGGTGTACACTGTAAAGTACAGCAAGTTACGAAATTAATAATAAGGCTGAAGATGCCGAAAGGTCTGGGCGAGATGTCACCAGGGGACCAGAGACAGATCAAACCAGGAACGACAAAATAAGTCAGGGGTAATTCAGTAGGGTTAGGCCGAAGAAGTGCAAAAGCGTAGAGGAAATAAGGTTTGCAAAGTGCCGAGCTTTAGACGCCGTCTCGAAGTGTTTGGGATCAGTGGATCACCAAGGCACCGCGACATGCCTTCATGTGCCTCAAGTACCTGCGTCCGTTTGATGTCATCGAATCTGATAAGATGAGAAGTTTGAAGATGGTGGAGAGAATCATAATGTCTCTAAACATTGAGATAACGATCGGCATGCCCGAGAGCGAGGCAGAGGAGATATTTTACACAGTTGCAAGTATGTATTGAGCAGAGGTCTTCTGTCTCGTGAGAGGATGCTCTTGGATGACCGCAGATCTCAAGGGTGGCCATGCCTAGTCACTCATATCGCTTAGTGTCATGCTGCGCGACATCATCACTAGGAAGGGGATGGAAGTCGAAGAGATGCCGTCTGAAGTTCCCTAGTCGCGGAGATGTGCCTATTCTCAGATCTACGCTGCGTTACCACAGCATGCGAGTTTCTGAGCACGGACGACCTATCTTTGGTACCAACCTTCTCTCCTCCCTTTTTTATTTTCATGTTTATTACATCACCCAGTTCTTCCTCGGAAGATTCTTCGAACTAGAGTGACGACTTTTCGTGTCTTTCAGCAACTGAACCTTTAGGGGCTATCGAGTGATTGATCACACTGTCCGAATTATCAATCTATCTGTTGGGAGCCATGGGTTCTGAGGGTCGTCTCCATATCTTGATATTGGTATCTGTCCTCGGCCACCACACCGAATGTACCTTCTCGGCTTCCCTTTCTCCTTTGCAAGTTGTTTCCAGCCGTTCCGTTTCCGTGCATGGACAAGTAAATTGTTTCTGCCAGGAAGACCTGTTCAGCGCCATAGAGCACTCCGGCAAGGCCCGGCAAATACCAAGTATCCGTCGTTCGTGCATGATCCATTTTTGAGGCTATGCAATAATTACATTGTGTTTGTTAATGTTTCTAGTCCAAGCTTCCTTCACTGCCACGATCTGCAAACTTTTCCATCTTTCCTTGCTCGATTTCCACAATCACGAGCACAAGGTTGCAGCAAAAGGACCGAAGTACAAAATGGTCCGTCGTCTCAGCCTCCTCACGCATGAACCATCAACCACAGATTTTGGTACTGCCATGCTGTCAGTCTACCCACCTTGTCTCACCATTTTAGTTCCCGGATCGATAAGCTTAATGTCAGCCACTCTTCATTATTGACCTCTATCAATTCAATGACATAGCGTCATTCCCCAGGAACTCAGCCACTTGTTATCAGATATCTATCGTCCATTACGACTCGACGTCCAGTTTCGGATCATGTAGTTTCGGATTCCATGTACAAGATGGAGATTCAAGCATTGTTTCGATTATATAATCCGTTTCACCATAAAATCTGATCAGAGCCACTTCCAGCGAGGTCTAACAGCGGATCTCTTCCGGATCCCGGCTGACTGAGCGAATCTTCAGTCGACCTTTCTGCTCTAGAAGCTGCCCTAGGAGAGTGTCTTTCGATATTTAAATTTGCAGCTTTGCAGTGTTTAGACGAGGCAATTCGCTGCACATGTATCATACTGAGGTAAATGTCTGGAAAGACTTCATGTCCATCTACATCAAGTATACCTCTAGATTGCCTTCACAACCCTCTGTGCTCTCCACGGCTTCCTCGTAAACTTTTCCGGCTCGTCCCTTGCCCCATCCTTCCAGTACTCATACTCCATCCACACGTTTTCTGGCATTTGTTCCTCCGTCGCTTTGAGCCAATTCCCCAGCTCGGGCGCAAGCGACACTACACCCGTTTCCAACACATACTGATCCCACATTTTAGTCATCTTCTCGAATCTTTCTTTCTCTGATGGCTCTTCAGCCAGATCATGGATCTCGCCAGGATCTTTCGCCAAATTATATAGCTGCCATTTCTCAGGCCCTTTTGGCTTGGGTATGAAAACCATCTTCCAATCGCCACAGCGCACGGCTGCGCGTCCGCATGTCTCCCAGCCGTTGATGAAATCTTCGGGATGAACGCTGGCTGCGGTGCCGGAGAGGAAAGGCAACATGCTTTTACCGCGCATAGAGACTACTTCTCTGCCTTGATAGGTAGGTGCTGGATGCTTCACACCCGCCATTTCGAGGATCGTAGGCGCGAGATCCATCACTGTGGCGAAGGTATGCGTGATGCTTCCCGCTTTAACTTCTTTGCCGGTAGGACTCGAAGTCGGGAATTTTGCTAAGAACGGCACCCTCACGCCGCCTTCTGTTGTGTACGCTTTATACAGTCTGCTCGGCGCCGTAGCAGCTTGTGCCCACCGCGGCCCGTACCAAATAAATGAGTCGCCGTTCCCCAGATTCTCGAGACTGTTGTTGTAATACTTTTGCAAGTGCTGGATCATGCTGCCTTGCACTATGGGATAAGCTTCGTATGCTGCCCCTTCGGCGCCGTTATCAGACATAAAGCAGACGAATGTATTGTCCAGCTCGCCTGTCTCTTCAAGATACGAGACGACTTTCCCGACGTTGGCATCAATACACTCTACCATTCCAGCAAACACCTCCATAGCCTTGCACGACTTGGCCTTCTCTTCGGGCGTCAGATCTTTCCACTCCTTCACCTCATCCGCCACCACCGGATGCGGCTCCACATCCTGTGGAATCATACCTAGATCCTTGAGCCTTTGCAGACGCTTCAATCTCAACGCATCCGGTCCATCATCGTAAACACCCTTATAATGCTCCACATACTCCTTCGGCGCCTGCAACGGCCAATGCGGCGCTGTAAACGGAAAGTATCCAAAGAACGGCCTTTCATCATTTTTCTCCTTCCTCTCCTTCAAATACCTAAGCATGATATCCCCATATCCATCACTCGAGTACCAGCCCTCTGGAAGCTTCTTCACATACTCTCCATCCTCCGAGTGTAAAGCGATGAAGCTCATCGTCATGAAATCCGGGATCGTGTCTGGAGATTCGAGCTGAGGTTCATACGCGTAGTGATTACTGCATGCCGGCAAATGCGCAAAACTCCTCTCAAATCCTCTCGCTTTCGGACTTCGCTCAGGCGTCAAGCCTAGATGCCATTTTCCCGCCATCAGCGTCAGATATCCCGCATCTCCCAACATCTCGGGCAGCGTCACAACTCTCTCATTCAAGTACCCTTCATAACCAGGCATACCTCGCTGCGGTGCAGTCGACATCGTGCCATTTGGATCGTTTTGACCGGATATATTGGTCCATTCGATCAAGTTCCCGAGACCCGCGATATGGTGGTCTGTCCCGGTCATGATCATGGCCCGGGAAGGCGAGCATGCTGCCGCGGCGTGGAAATCGGTGAAGCGGACGCCCTTTGAGGCGAGAGCGTTGAGGTTGGGCGTGCGAATCTCGCCGCCGAAGCAGGAGAGATCGCTGAAGCCGAGGTCGTCGGCGACGATGACGAGGAAGTTGGGACGTTTGGTGGACATGGTGAAGCAATTGCGAATTGGGACGAAGGTGGGATGGAGGAGACTCGATATAACTGGTGGAGGATTGAGAGATATAGAGCTCAAACTGGAGGGAACATTTGATGGCGAGAGTAACAACTGATCACTCAATCAGGTATGCCAACTTCTGAGAGATGACAAGGAGGAACCATGAAGATGAAAGGAAACACAAGACAACAGAAATGATTCAAGTCGAACGAGGCAGTCGTCAGTCAACCCCGCCACCGACTTCGGTATAGAGCTCCAAGACTTCCCCACTATTCACAGCGAGCCTTGTATTCAACTGGCCATTTATCCCCTTAAATGCCATTCGCACACCTTCAGCTCGCTTAAATCTGACCGCGAGCGAGTAAAATGCACCCTTTCGCACATCGGCTCTTCAACGCCCAATTGAAAAGAAAATCAGACCAGCTCTTTAAAATATTTTTTGGAACTAAGAGAGGCCGCTAACCAAAATTCATTAGAACCCAGTAGCTTTAGAGGGGCGAGTTCTCTTCCCTAAGAAGGTGCATTTAAGGGGATATCCGAAGGTACCGTTCAAGCCAGCAGCTGTCCTGATTCTCGGAGGTTTTTGACTCGAAGGAGGTTGACGTAGCTCCCCCATACTCCCCTGTACTCCCCTAAATCACTAGTCCCCATCCACTCTAGCCCCCTTTTCAACTGCAACGTCTCCTCCACTTTCTCACTCCTCCCCGCAATTCACAACCACTCAGCACATCCCAAAGTACGTACGCTCCCATCGCGTCGATTACTCCGCAATATTCGTGCGAGTTGCATCCGCGCCATTGGGAGCTTATTCCCTGCTTCGGCCCCATTTCCCTGCTTCATGTTTGTCCTTTATTGGATGGAGTCAACCTGGTGCACCGACACGCTTGTCAGTGCTTGAGCTCTTCCGCATATATGAACACTAGACCACAATAGCACTCAATGGCTGGTGATGATGTTGCAAGGACTGACACGGCTAGGGTGAGAAGGGTACTTAAACCTCGTGCCAAGGAGCTCGAGGGGCTCTATTTTGCTTCCGTCTCTCTCTTTATATTACTTCGTTGTTTTCATTTGGCGAGAGAGCTAGCATAATGAAGAACTCTTCCTTGGGAAGGCTTCGAGCTTATTGGCTTGGTTGTGTAGTATGCATGGGAGGCTTTCTGTTTGGTTATGACAGTGGAATGTAGCCGTTCCCTCAATCTCATTTGAATGCGCAAGGCTGACAAAAGTAACAGTGTTGGTAGGAACTAAAGCATTTTTTGAACGATAGTCCTTTCTAACATATATAAGGCGGCGTCTTGACACTCTCCTCCTTCGTCAAGGATTTCCGCTACTCCAAAGCCCATGCAACAAGAGTCAACTCACTGGCTGTTGGCCTCCAACAAGCTGGAGCATTCGCAGCATGTTTCATCGTGTGGCCTCTCGCAGATAAGTTAGGTCGCAAAAAGACCTTGATGCTTGCCTCCGCAGTCTTCTGCATCGGAGCGATCATTGAGACAATCAATACACACTCCATGGCAGCCTTCTACGTCGGGCGTGTAGTAGCAGGCGTTGGACTCGGCTCCGCCTCGGTTGTCGTTCCCATGTTCAGCAGCGAAATGGCGCCCAAGGAACTGCGTGGCCAAATCGGCAGCTTCTTCCAGCTGTTCTACACATTTGGGATCTTCACATCCTACTGGGTCGACTATGCAGTCTTGAAACGAGTCCCAGTTGAAGCTCGTCAATGGCAGATACCTATCGGTCTCCAGCTTGTGCCAGCAGCGTTGCTTGGATTCGGCATGTTCACACTGAAAGAGAGTACCCGCTGGCTCACTAAGAAAGGTCGCCATGATGAGGCATGGGAAAGTCTAAAGTGGATAAGGGCAGATGAGTCTCAGGCCACACAAGATGAGATAGAAGAGATCCGAGCTGGTGTAGAGATGGAGCGCCGCGCAACTGAGGGGCTTCGCTTCAAAGGTTCCCCCTCCCCTGCCCTATCCGTTCATCCCAACCCTCGTCCATTGTTGAACTTACCAACCTCGTCTGACCTTCTTGTCAAAACATCTGTGGTGCTTAAATATCTCAGACCGACGAACATGCTAACATATTAGGTACAGAACTCCTGGAACGCGACAACTTCACCCGCCTCTTCACCTCCTTCCTCGTCTTTACAGCCCAACAAGCCACCGGCGCCACCGCATTCGCCTACTTCGGCCCCCAATATTTCAAGCTCCTGGTCGGGTCCGGGGACAAAGACCTACTCCTCACCGCCATTTTTGGCGCCATCAAAGTTGCCGCCTGCGGTTTCTTCGTCCTCTTCCTCTCCGACCGCATCGGCCGCCGGCAAGTCCTCATCTGGGGCGCAGCATTCATGTCCGCCTGCCAAATCACCACCGCCGCAGTAGTAAAAACACACCCCGCATCCTCATCAACCAATCCGACCGTCACAAGCTCCGGCATCGCGACCGTAGCACTCATATACCTCTTCGTCATTGCTTACAATCTCTCCTGGGGTCCTTTGCCCTGGCCTTACGTCTCCGAGATCTTCCCTACGAGAGTGAGAGAGATTGGGATAGCGGTAGGTGTGAGCAGTCAATGGCTGTTTAATTTTGTGTTTAGTTTGACGACGCCGTATATGATAACAAATTTGGGGTGGGGGACATTCTTGCTTTGGGGGATCTTTGATGCGGTTATTGCGGTGGGGACGTGGTTGTTTTTGAGAGAGACGAGAGGGTTGAGTTTAGAGGAGATTGCACATAATGATTATGGTCAGGTGCTGGATCATAAAGTGCGAGAGGCGGATGAGGTGGAGTATGGTGGGACGAGTAGTGACGTTGGGAAGTAGTGCTTGTAGATATTTGGTTAACTTGAGCAAAAGACCTCCAAGACCGTAATAGCAAGCAGCTTTTCTCAATATTCAAATCACAAGACGTACTTTGAGGGAAAGAGTTGTTTGTACAGTGCTTATATCCCATCCGCACCACGCCTTCTATGGTACAAGTAAGAAGACATAGCTCGAAGAGAGGAGAGAAGGGTTGAGGCATTCGCCTATAATCTGCAGCGTAAATTACAAACGAAAATGCTGATGGATCAAGGAACTCCTTTTCCGTGCCCTGCCCGTCATAAAGCCAGTATACAAAGCTTGTCCTCCCAGTACAAACATCTAATTAATTTTCGTGTCTCCTCGGCTGTTCGCAATTTACTTGATGATTCGGGTCACCAAGCCAGTTGCGACTGTTCGTCCTCCTTCTCGGATGTTGAATCGCTGTCCGGCCTCGAGAGCAATGGGGTTGTGGATAACGCATCTCATCTCAATGTTGTCTCCGGGCATGACCATCTTGCTCTTGTCCTCAACTCCATCGGGCCAGTAAAGAGTGGCAGACTCGTCTGCTGTACGGACGAAGATTTGGGGTTGGTAATTCTCTCCGAATCCAGTGCGTCGTCCTCCTTCCTCCTTGGTCAGAACGTACATAGAAACCAAGAACTCGCTGTGAGCCTTGCAGCTGCCGGGTGCAGTAACCACCATCCCTCGCTTGATATCCTCACGCTTGACACCACGGAGCAGAAGCCCGGAGTTGTCACCAGCTTGTGATGAGTCGCAGGATTTGTGGAAAGTCTCGATATCGGTAACCTTGGTCTTGATAGGAGTAGTTCCCTTTCCAACAAGCTCGACTTCCGAATCCTTCTTCAGTAAACCACGCTCAACACGCCCAGAGGCGACTGTTCCACGACCGGGAATGGAGAAAACATCCTCGACGGACATCAAGAAAGGCTTATCCATATCACGTTGGGGAGTTGGGATCCAGGTGTCGACGGCGTTCAAGAGCTCGTCGATCTTCTCGGTACCAATCTCGGGTCTTCGGCCTTCAAGTGCGCAGAGAGCAGATCCCAGAATGATTGGAGTCTCATCACCCTCAAATCCGTAGGTGGTAAGGAGTTCACGCATCTCCATCTCGACCAATTCCAACATCTCAGGGTCCTCGAGAGCATCGACCTTGTTAACAAAGACAACAATCTTTTGCACACCGACTTGACGGGCCAACAGAAGATGTTCTCTCGTTTGAGGCATTTGTCCATCTGAAGCAGCAACCACGATAATAGCACCGTCCATGCTGGCTGCACCAGTAATCATGTTCTTAATATAATCGGCGTGACCGGGACAGTCGACGTGGGAGTAATGTCTGTTATCGGTCGCATACTCGATATGAGCTGTGGAAATGGTGATACCACGCTTTCGCTCTTCGGGAGCCTTGTCGATCGCGCCATACTCGAGGAAGCTTGCCAATCCCTTCTCTGCTTGTCTCTTAGTGATCGCAGCTGTCAATGTAGTCTGCGAAATGAATCAGTGCATGATCAACACCTGTATCCGAGTTCATTCTACCTTTCCGTGATCAACGTGACCAATTGTACCTGAGACTGTTAGCATACGCTCCAATCGCATCTGGGTGAATTTCCATACCAATATTGACGTGAGGCTTCGTCCGCTCGAAGACTGCGGCATATGTACGAGCACCATTCAACAGGGAAGCTCTACTCTGTGTTCGCAGAGCATGTAAGGGGCTGACAGCATTGCCCTGCTGCAAAGCAGACCTAGCCGTCCGCAGGAAGGGAGTGACTGATCTTACAAACACCGGCATTATGACGAAGGAATTGCAAAAAAGAACAAGGAGAGGAGTTGAGAAGAATCGATGGTGTTGTCGTGCCACTCAAGTCGAGCTCGTCCATAATTTTTCTTAGCGTGGAATTTGCCGGTCGGTCGAAATGAGCACGTGATGCACTCGACCCCTGACCTGGGATAGCAATTTCTTTTCCTTTGTGAGGACTTTCACTGTTTCCTTGAGAACTCGTGCTGTATCAAGAAGCAGAGAACGTTCTTGAAGCAATCGAGCAATTCAAGACCAGTGCTTATTCCTGACGGGGGATCCACTCGTACCTCTAGGAATGGTCAACTTCAAGGGAAGCAAAAACTTCTACTGTTTCTGAAAAATTTCCCGGCTACCTCTGGCATCGTCTCTTTCAGTTCTTTCTAGACGCCTTCTATAATCAAAGCCTCACTCTCTCCCTTCTTTCTTCCAAAGCCGCTCATATGGCGACTTAGTTCGAATATAGCGCCGGTTGTGCAGTAGGACTTTCATATCTGATATCACATGACTTTAAGTATTGTCGATCCAATCGTTGAGTTCATGATAGACCTCTATTTCCTAATGTTGGCCTCAATTCGGTCGAAGTTTTCAGTCCATATGGCATTCAAGCGATAAATTTGAGGTCATGGCCTTGATCGGACGCACGCCTTAGTCTTGACTCTGCCATTGCTCAACCCCCACTTTTCATTGCTTCAAATACTTCAAATACTTCATTAAAATTACAGAACTACTGTATAATATAACTTCAAGTTTGCCGTCAGAATTATGGAAAAAGACAAGCCAGTCGTTGCAAGCATGAACAATGAGGTAGTCCTCAGCATCGGAGATATACAGGAAATTGCCTCTAAGAAGCTACCCAAGAAAGCCCGAGGTGAGTAGCATATCACGCCCGTTCCCTCCAGGGGCCATACCTAGTCCGTTGATTCTCAACGTCATAATTACTCACAGTACCACAGAATTTTACAACTCCGGCTCAACGTCCCAAATCACAGTCCACGAGAACCATACCGCATTCGCCAAATACCGTCTGCGGCCCCGAGTCCTGAAAAATGTCTCCAAGGCTTCCACCAAGGTCACGGTCCTCGGCCGTGAGATCTCGTTCCCTCTATGCGTCTCTCCAGCCGGCCTCCAAGGCATGGCTTACCCGGACGGCGAACTCGCCACAAGTCGTGCTTGTGCCAAAAACAATGTTCACATGGGAGTATCCTCTTTCGCCAACTACAGCGTTGAAGAGATCGTCGCTGCAGGTCAGGAAGTTGGGCCTATGACCCACGTGATGCAGCTGTACACCATGAAAGACCGTGCTTTGCAAGAGAGGATCGTGAAGAGAGCAGAGAAAGCAGGATGTGTAGCGATTTTCTTGACGGCGGATAGTCCGGTATTGGGAGTCAGGTACAACGAATGGCGGAACGACTTTCGGACGCCCGCTGGATTGGCATTCCCTATGTTGGAGAAGAGCTCTGAGCAAATCCTTGCTCAAACACATGATGATGGGTTCTTAGCCATGAACTCTGACTCGCATTCCTGGGCTGAGGATATCCCGTGGTTGAGGAGTAAGACCAAGATGCAGATCTGGATCAAAGGCGTGTTGACAGCGGAAGATGTACTACTAGCGAGAGAGTATGAGTGCGACGGTGTGGTTATTAGTAATCACGGAGGGAGGCAGTTGGATGATAGTCCGGCGACAATTGACGCACTGCCTGAGTGCGTTGCGGCTGCGGAGGGGAAGATCAGAGTCCATATTGATGGTGGATTTAGAAGTGGTGCGGATATTTTCAAGGCGATTGCGATGGGGGCGGAGTGTTGTTGGATTGGGAGACCGGCGATTTGGGGTCTGGTGGTACGTTCATCTCTGCGGGCTCGAGTAGGATTCGCTTGCTAACAGATAGCAGTACGATGGCCAGAAAGGTGTCGAGAGGGCCATTGAGATTCTGTACGATGAGTTCAGACGCTGCATGATGTTGACCGGATGCAAGAGCGTCTCGGAGATCTCGAAAGCATGCATCGGAATTGCTCGAGCCGATGGACCTCTTGCTCGTCTGTAGAAGCCCTCCTTCGTAGTGTAGTTATTTCTGCCCGATTTTTCAAGAAGGGTTTTAAGCGAGAACCTCCCTTATAGATTTCCAAACAACTTTCATTCAGCTCATGAAAGCAGTACAGCTACCGAATATACACAACAAATTCTTAAACCCGGCCACTGATGCAACCTCTTAGACATGACTCTTGCCCAGCCTCACCCTCCCCTTCTCAGGGATCAAAATCAGATACGGATTCCCCTCCACCATATCCCCACCTCCACTGCTCAAATACACTCACAGTTCACCCTTACACTCATTTCTCCCTGCGCTCGTGCCCTTAACCGCTTCCTGAACCTTACTAGGACTCAATCCATAGACCAAAACCAACCATTGTGCCGGACACTCACTGACCAATGACAAGGTTGGCCAAAAGCACAACAACGTCGACAAACACAACAATATAACCGAACCTTGTAACGCAGCGCCTAAAAGCGTCATTCCCGTCCCATGGTTCTCTATAAGGCCCGAGATCACCCCCGGATTCCCGGTGGGCGGAGAAGCAAGCGAACACGCAGTGGGAGGCTGGGTCGAGGAGTGATTGGACTTGTAACCACACATTGAGTCCAAGGTAGCCCTGAACAAAGTGCGATTCATTGTCGCGAGGATGATGTTCATAGCGGCTGTCTCAAATGGGAGGTGGTTGACTGCGATCCAGGAGAGACCTTCCAGGATCCGAGTGTGAATTATGTGGATGTGGTATTCATCCATGCGCCGATGGAGAAAGGGGCGTGGGTGCACATGATGTCGAGCAGTATTTGGAGGAGGTCGAGCTCATTTGCGACATTAGATTGACTTGGTCCGAAGGTTTGGTAGTAGTACTGACTAGTGCTACTGCTTCTCGGACTCAAAAGTAATGTTGAAACTTGAAGTTGTATGACTGTTGTCCAGCGAGTCAATGAAATTTGCCGATATCCCTTCGTCGCAGCGATTATTAGGATCACAATCCATGGGAATCATTGGGCTTGCACCGATGAGTGCAATACTGTCGACTCGAGACACCGTGACGAAAGATAATTTGTACAAAACGCTGACAGCAATAACACCTAACAGAAACAAAGTTCGCAAGAAGAACGGCGACTTCAATTCTTTCCGGAGTTGCGCCCAGAATGGAGCTGAAGATTGAGAGTTCAAGATTTTCCACAGCGTGATCCCATGATTCGTAAGTCTCCAAGTGAGTATCTTCGACAAGAGCACGGAGGGAATATGAGGTATAAAGACGAAAGCCTGCATGACAAACTCCAATCCAACAATGGCCAGCCAAGCCTCTATCGACAATTGTCCTCCGACACACACAGGCGACTCAGCCGAATGGCCCTCGGTTGCGAGCAACTGCCGTCCGCGACGAGAAGTGAGGAAATTAAAATGAGCACAAGAGACGCCACCACGAGAAACCAGTTCATTGAACCCCACCTCGAGACGTGAGTCGTGTGCTCTTCCTGTGTCCCGTCCCAGATCGTTGGCTTTCGACTTTAGAGCTTGAACTGCTTCAACTGGAGTTTCGCCATTTCGGAGTGTGTGAGCGGAATGTTTTATAGGGAGCATACTATGACCTAGATGTTAGCATGATGAGTGAAAAATGGATCGGTGAGAAGAGAAGTATATTGACTTTCGCCACCGAAAAGTCTGGAATGTAGCTATCGCATGTTGACCCGGTGTTGAGTTGGGAATTCTAGTAGTCGAGACGAGATATGAAAAGAACTTCATTTTGCTGCCTCGCCAAGAGCCATTATTGAGGTACGAAAGAAGTAGAACGGGTAAGGATAGACGCTTGCAAAGTGAATCCTTTTCAAACCATCCAGCCTAAGAACATAAGTTCAGACTCCCACCTATTCATCCTTACATTTTTCAATTATCCACTGGTTGAGAAGTGGACGTTGTCCAAAGAGCATCATAGACTTATAAATGTCTTGCATCGCCTTCGCAGCATCCATAGCCTTGACCTCTACTTTACCTTCTTCTCCTCTCTGCTCGATCCACTCGCGGGGATTGTAAGGGTGGAAAGGCCATTCATCAGCTTCGCACCGTTCCCAATTACCGCCAGCATGTTCTCGACCCTTCTCAAAGTCACTTGGATGCGGTGGCACCTCTCCTTTCTGGAAGTACGCCCCAATCTTGCCAATCGTGCACCGAGAAACCGCTGCGAGACTGCAATGGCCCTCCGATTTCTGCTCAATGAGGCCTGAGTCTACGAACTTGGAGGACATCTTGAGGCCTGCTCGGAGTGGTGTGACCGGGTCAAAAGTATTGCTAACGAAGAGCAGAGGGAACGAGGTTTTGATAGGTTTTGGTTTGTGAGCTGGGTGGTCATCCCAACGCATGGGGGGGTCGACAGCTTCGATTCCCCAAGAGTCACAGCCTACCATGAGGTACATCCATATATCAGCGAATGAGGAGTAATTCGCCATAGCCGCGAACCGTAGTTCAAGATTCGGGACTGTTTCGTTCAGCTGTTTCAGTCTATTAGAATGGCCACCATAGAGGAAAGGGAATGAGCTTACGTGATAACGCTTGTCACTACACATGATGGCATTCTGTGCGTCTGTGGGGTATGCCCACGGGGGCGCAATCTTCCCGCAAAAAGCTTCCTTTTCAGGAGTAGGAAACACGTAGGCTAGCTCCTTTTTTCCTTGTTCGAGCCAATTCGTTATCATTGCCAAGACTGAAAACGCCATTGTAGGAGAGTATAACGTCGTAAATACAATCGCCTTGAAGTCGCTGTATGTAAGTATGAGGGGCATTTTTGTGAAAGGATGAACCAAGGTGACAGGATCCTCTTTGAGACCGTTGATAAGGCCGTCCAGTCGATTCTGGACGTCATCGGCTTCGTCTCCAGGCCTGTATAAGACGCAATTTCCTTTTACTGCGTGGCAATACTTTCCGAATGAATTGTAGATAGCATCGGTATCGACGAGACTGTCTTTCCAAACGGGCTCAACGTAGTGGTCAGCATCCGCTATGCGTGGAATTAGTAATGCATTTTGGTTAGAGCTTGTGGTACGTACCAACTCCATCTAAGACCACTCTACCAACACGGTTGGGGAACATTGCGGCAAACGTCGCTCCAAGGAGTGACTAGCATCGTGATCAGTTGGCCAAAAACACCTGAAAATCAATGAAGATAACTTACGCCGTAGGAAAACCCCCAATAAACAAGCTTCCCTTTGGTATCTAGGTCATAGGTGTTCTCGTCCCGCCGTAGATCCTCCAACTGCTCTTCTTTTGCCGAGTTCTTCTCAGAACAATGAGGCTTGTACCCAGGAGCGGTCCACTCATCCCAAGCGTCGATGATACTAAGCATATCCCGCGCCACACTCGGTGTATGCACATACTTAAAAATGGAGTCCCTCCCTTTCAAAGAATCTTTCTCCAGGCAGAGCTTGTTCACCGTCCTAGCTCGAGTGTCGATTTTTTTCAAAGCAACAGAGCTAGAATTAACGAGACCCACATCTTTGCCAGATATCACCCAAGCCCACTTGTGAAAGAAGCCCCGTACATAATCGTCCTCTTCGTAGCCTGTAGTATCTCCCGGTATGCCTGATGGCCAAGAGAAGCAGTCTGCGCGAGGAGTCGTTGCCCCGACACCTCGAGGGTCAAATCCGATAATATCACGATCTTTACCAACGATTTCTTGGATCCGTGGTCCAAATAAGTGGACTAGATTGACACCCGAGCCACCTGGACCTCCAGGATTGACGAGCAACGGCGAAGTTGAGAACTTCGGGCCTGATCCTCTGTGTTCACCAGGTATCAAGATCATTGCGATGTGCACCTTCGGGTGATCTTTTGACTCGTTAAGAGGTCGATTGTAGTCCATTGGCACTGTAAGACGAGCACACATAGGCCCATTGAAGCATTTATGCCATTCTAGTTTTTCGCTTGGAACAATCTATGCCAGTCAGCTCAGAAATTGAGGTTCATACACCTTTAAGAGGACATACATCTTCAAAGCCAAGCTCCCTCGGATATTTTGTTTGATTTCTTTCGAGAACCGAACGAGAAAAGCTTCTGAATCCAAAAAATCCCAACCAGAAAAACAGAAGAAGAAAGACAATCATTTTTTGAGCAAAGCTCAGACGGCGTTTGGGATTGGATTTAGGGGGCTGGCTCTCCTGATTCTCGTCGCCGAGAAGGCCAGCCTTCTCATTGCCATAGCCATCGAGTTTGATGTCATCCATAGCGAGGCTTGTGTTTTTCTTCAATGATGCTGGAAATGTCTGAGCTCGATGCGGGGTAGCTTGTCTCTCACAACGCGGGTCAAAGAGACGATGGGCTTGATATAATGAAAACAAAACAGCGCAGCTGAACGATAAAGCGAAGCTGCTAGTGCGTTCAAGGCAGCAGTGTTTCCAGAGTTGCGGCTAAAGACCTGACGTGCAAGTCGGGTCATCCTTCAAACCGATGGAAGGGTAGCTCGGGTAGCTGTGCCTCATAAATTGACCAATCAATCTCTGGTCCGCCAAACGAGGTAATACGAGGGACAGAACATCGTTCCATCAACATTCCTTTCAACCCATTGGGAAGAACTGCTTCGAGACTTTTAGCCAGTCATAAATTCCTATTTAGACGTTGCGTCATCCTCTCATGTAGGTGAACTCATTTAAGTTTCTGCCTAGAGCTAACGCTCTCCAAGGTCTGTGGGTTTTCGCCGACCTACCCTACTGCTCAGCATGACCCGAAAAAGACTTCCCGCTTGGTATATATCTCGGCTCGAGTTTTCTGTGAGCTTGACTCGAAATCAAACGGTTTCTGCGCTGATATCCTGGCCTAGGACTTCGTCCTACTATACACCACCAAGAAAGTCAGTCTTAGTAGCTAATATTGAAGCAACCCCTGAATGGCAAGAATTGGTATTGAAAAACGCTCGGCAAGGCCCGATAAAACGTGGCGTGGATACTCCATGGTGACGACTTCTCCCGTTGCATATACATTGGAAAATGCGGGCGAGAGTGCGGAATTGGACGTTGATGACAGCCTGCGACCTGTCAGCTCTGTGTCTGAATCTGCTGTTCAAAATATTCTAGAATCTCGAGATATTTTGAGATGCAATGACGAGTCAAAGCAAGGAGCAGACTGTGATATACCTTGTCCAATCGTGCCCATTCAAAAGCAACCTCTGCTAACTATTCAAAGCAATATCGAGAATCCAGAGATGGACCGTGATGTTGTCCCATGGACTCTCTTCAACCGAACCATAGCTCAGATCGGAGAACCAACTTCCAAAAAACTAGCCCGACCTTTCCATTTCGGACACCTAGTAGTTCCGCATAACATCAGCCACTTCGAAAAGCATGCCATGCTCAATCTGATCGAGAAGTATGGCAAGTCTGAACAGCGACTACAAGAAGAGCGAGAACGAGAAGAAGCGTTGGGACTTATAGACTTCTACGGCCCTCCAGCCTTCAGCTCCGTGGGCAGCGCTTCAGTCCAGGGATACGGTCTCACAGACCCTGCAAACTTTGGATGTCATTGCCATTATCGGGAAGATTGGCCCAATCTATGCTCGCAGGTCGAGAAATTCACTGCCGAGGGCAAGTTCTTCTGGTAAACTTCGAGCCAGCCTTTCTTGAATTAAGCTTGCAATGTGTTAACTGGGAGGATGGGAGTGATTGTCCTCCGCCCAGTTCACCTTTCTCGAGCTCGGTGAGAAGTCACTCTTCCCCCAGGAAGTGGATGAAAGCTTCGATACTCCATTTCCTCTAACGAGAGAGTTGGTCCTTCCAATCTCCAAGGTTGTTCGGGTAATCATAGACTTTTTCGAGAGTACTGTCCCGGTCGAGCAGCGTTCTCAGCTCCGCATTGTGGTCTTGACAGGTGGTGCAAGTGCCACGGCAATGGACGGCATTCGAATTGCTTTAGACCTCAGTTTCCCGCTTCTGGAGTCCTGGAGAATCAACAGCAGCATCGAGCCAGCCTTTGTCTCCAGCCTTGGAGGAGCATTCGAGGCAATGAAAGTGAAGTCCCAATCGTGGGAATTTCAACAATACATGGACGAAGTTAACAATTAGATTGTTGAGTGGAGAAAAAGAAAAAGAAATTGAGTATGGGGAAGGCAATGCCTAGTGGCGGAGCAAAAGATGCTTGCGACTTCTTTGATGGAGAGGATCTTTTTCATCCATACTTTTAGATGGCTGTATGGTTAAAGGTCTTACTGCAGACGGTGGTGGGGATGCTGGACAATCCACTTAGAAAACTTTAGTAGCCCTTAACAGAGTAGTAATGTACTCCAAAGAGGTAAATAAAGTTAAAGACCTAGTTTACTACAGTCTCAGAGTATTGAAAATCTGCAAAATATGATCAAAGAAGTTGTGAAAAGAATTCAGGAGCGGAAAATATTGCGGTCAGAGGTACCCAAGTACTCTCGCATCGGAGTCCGGCAAAATGCTCTGGCCGGCCAACGAGGAAGAAGCCTCGGTTGTGGGGCATCATCCTATCTCTCATTGGCAACTGCCGCGAAACATCGAATGAGCTCCTGCTCTTGCACCTTGCGATTGATGTTTCTGCAAGCCACGAGAGAAGCCCCATGCTAGATAGCAGCAGCCGCGGCCGCCGCTGAGACCTACGGGATTGGCTGCTGCGACTGACGGAACGTATTCGGATTCAAGACGGGTTGGGTTTCAGTCTCTCCCCAGATCTTCCTCTTCAACTCTCTCCACCTTTCTCTTTTCTCTCTCTTCTTCTTCTCTTTCTTCCCTCTCAAACCTTCTTCACTGTCACTCAACTCACCTGCAGCATCAACTAAACGCTCAAGACTTCCCACCACCACCCACCATGGCCACCGTCTCCAAACCCTCCCTCGACCCCGTCTATCCTGAAGCTATCCCCCTCCTCCGACGCATCAAATACTATTTCCGAATGCACATCCTCAAATTCCTTGCCACGAACTTCTTCCGCGTGCTCAACCTGCCCGGAATCCGCGATAAATCCATCCAGCCCACCTACACAAAAACCTACCCTGTGCAACGCTCCCTCTCCAACCGCGTCTTCATACCCAAGTCCTACAAGAGCGGAGACCCAGATCTGCCATTGTATATGGATATCCACGGCGGTGGATTCGCGGTTGGGAGTCCATGGATGGACGATAAATTCTGCTCTGAGTTCAGCAATAATAATAAAGTGCTGGTGGTGAGCTTAGACTACCCCAAAACCCCAGGCGCCAAATTCCCAGTTGCCGCAGACGCAGTCACCGAAGTCGTGAACGCCCTGCTCGCCGATAAAGACCTCCCATTCGACCGCAAGAAAGTCGCCATTGGCGGCTTCAGCGCCGGCGCGAATCTGTCCTTCGCGGTCGCCCAGCACGAGAGTCTGCAAGGCAAAATCCAAGGCGTAGTAGGGTACTATCCACCTACCGACTTCTCGACTCCCATCTTCGTATCTATCGCGACGCGACCCAGCAACGCAGGCCCCGATATGCTTGAGCACCTCGCGCCGATGTTCAATTGGGGGTATTACGGTAATCACCCGGAGCAGAATTTGAAAGACCCGAGATTGAGCGTGAGATACACCCCACGGGAATTACTTCCGAAGATGTATATTATTGGATGTGAATTTGATATGTTGTGTCATGATGCGGCGTGCATGGCTGAGGAGATGGCGGGTGTGGAGGGGGGAGAGAGGAAGGGTAGTGAACTGTGCTGGGAACAAGGAGGCGTGAAATGGGAAAAGGTTGTGGGAGAGATCCATGGGTTTGATGTTGTTCGCCCTAAGAATGCAGAGGCTAAAGTGAGAGTGCAGAAGAGGAGGAAGGAGTTGCACGAGAGTGTGGCTGAGTGGCTGTTTCGCGAGGTTTATGTTTGAGGAGTGAGTTACGTTGCAGGAGGCACAAGGAAGTGTAATTTTGTATGTTTGTGTTCGTATACCCATTAATTCATTACAGCGTCTGAAATATAGTCTCGAATAAAAGGTCGTTACTTGCTCTGCCACTCGAAGGTCACGCTCACATTATTCGAACTCGTAGATACCGCTTCCTGCGTTTGTCCAGTCGGCACAGCAGCTGAATAGAATGTCGTAGCGCCGTTGTAAGCCAGCATGCCATCAACGGCATTGAAGACGGAAGCAGTGACGCTCGAGCCGCACGTGAATGTCGAGCTTGAGACACCACAGTTACCCTTCGAAGACTTGAGAGTGAAGCCGGAGCCTGTTGGACAAGATTAGCCTTTTGCAACGAGAGAACGTGGCAAGGTAATACCAGATGCAGTGGCAGTATACGTCGCGCAGGTACCCGTGGTATACCAAGTCCCGGCACTGATGAGACATCCGTCCCGAGAGCCGCTGGTGTATGCGTTCAAATATCCTAAACCAGAGAAAATTCCAGTCGCTGTCGAACTAGGAGCAGAGCTGGTACTGGTACCGGTGGCAGAAGTTGTCAACGTGGTGGAGGTATGGCCGGTGGACGTAGTGGAAGTCTTTCCTGTAGACGTAGTTGCGGAAGTCCTGCTAGTCGACGAGGATGTGGAAGCTGGGCTTCCCGACTTAGGAAGATATTTGATCCCAGATGCCGGGCAATTGGATGTTTGGCCAGTAGGGTTGACAGGAACAAATGTCCCGCTCTGAACTGAGCCACGGACATCGAAAGAGTACCAAACTTCATCCAAAGCTCCAGATGAGCACTGTATCGTTACATCGTATCCAAAAGCTGCTTTGAGAGCCGCATTAATGGCTGACGAAGTGTAAGTCGTGGAGCTGGAGGGTGTAATGCCTGCATTGGCAAGAGCCGTATAGCTATCCAGTGTTTGGAACAGGTCGACAGTGCGTTGAAAGAAATCAGGAACCTCTTCACCGGCTGTGTAGCCAGAATAGCAGCTAGGGCTGAGAGTACTGATGCAGGTGCCATGCTTGGCCCATTCGTGATCCCAGAACGCCTCGTTGGTTCCAGTGTTGCTTACCCAGTAGGTATTCATATACGACAAGAGGTCGATCTTGCCATAGGACTGTAGGATCTGGGTGAGGTTGGTATAGGCTCTGGATGGGTCACAGTTCGAATCATATGTCCCATCGCAGTGGTCAGGCCAGAGTCCATGAATAGTCCATGAGTTTGAGGGACCCGCTTTTTGTTAGTTGAAGTTTTGAGAAGGATGGGCAGAGGGAGTACCAGTGCTGGGAGAAGTGTCCCAGAATTGTGTCTGCACGAGTTGACCACCTGGTGCATTGAAGCAGCAGAGGTTGGTTACAGCAGTGGTATTCTGGCAACTCAGTTGAGGGTTTGAGCATGTCATTGCCTGGCCATACACCGCAGCCGGCAAAACTAGGAGGGAAGCGAGCATGACCGTAGAGAAGGACGACATATTGATGTGAAGTGAAGCAAACTTGAGTATTTGGCAGCGTTATTAAACAAATTCATTCTGTATTTAGGGAAATCATCCATTTTGTACTTGAACTCCCATTCAACTTTGGAATAACGATAAGCATCGCCTCCAACTCGTGCACAACTTCGTTGGCGGGGGACAAATTCCACATCTGGAGAACGGCCCCAATCCAGCAGGCGAAGAGCATCACGACTGCGGTACTTCGGACACCTTCAGGCTTCTGATAGGCTCTGAGCAGGATTAAAGTACACTAGTACGAGCGGCTCGGGTCTTGGCCCTGCAGAGCTTAATCCTGAGCCCTGATCGGCAGTCGAACAGCATCTCCTTCCTCATCTTCCATCTGCTGCGAGGCATCGCAGATAAGATTCTTGACTCGATGTGGAGATGCAAAGAGTGACTTGCATTCCAAGTGCCGCTTTCCCCCTTCTACGGGCACTCTGGAAGGAGGCGAAACTTGGCAAGTGATAACTGAAGGAGACACCTTCTATTTCAGGAGACCAGTTGATGCTGGGGGCTGAGCCAAGACTGCAAGTTTTCGGTGTTGGCCGCAAGACTCGAGGTGCGAGACACGCGGTAGCAACATGTCATCTTGAAGTCATGAGTAGAAGGATGAAGATATATTTAAGAGCGGAGATGGAGTTCATGAGGATGAGTGCTTCCGTGGGAGATAAATCTCCGGAATCTCATGATTGGCCATTGCACTGTCGCATCCGATGTCATTCAAGTGATGATGAATGCGGGGTGCAAACAGTTTGTCGGCTTTTGAAGATTTTTAATGTTTGCAATTCTGTTCTAGTCCTTTCAAGTTAAAAAGCCGATTCTCTTAAAACGCACGCTGTCAAATTCACGATGACGAGCCAGCCCTCAGACGTAAGCGTGAATGTCTCGTTTCTTTCGCATCACTTCAAGAGGGGTAGAACCCTCCTGAACCACAACACGCAAAGTCGCAATAGCTTCGCCTTCCCTTTTTGATTGAATCGCGCCAAGAATATCTCCTTTCAGATCAACATTTGGTTTAACAAAATGGCAGCGTCAAACTCTCATCCTCGCAAACCACATCCTACACTATCACCATGTCCTCGACGCTTATGGTCATGTGTCTCTCCGTCACCTAGAAAACCCAAATGTTTTCATCATGTCTGGAGACAGAGCTCCCGCTCTAGTCTCTTCTGACCGAGATCTCATCGAATATAAGGTCGAGGATGCTTCGCCGGTGGACGAAAATGCCACCAAAGGGTATCAGGAGAGGTTCATCCATAGCGAGATCTATAAGCGGTTCCCTGAAGTAAACAGTGTGGTACATAGCCATTCAGATGCTGTGTTGCCGTATACGATGAATGGTGTGGCGATGAAGCCTGCTTTTCATATTGCTGGGTTTCTGGGTAAGTTACTCCACGTTTAGAACCGTGCACTCCAGGGTGCTATTTTGGTTCTGATGAGGGATTCCAAGGAACACATGTCCCGAGCTATGATATCACTTCACTATACAAGGAGGGCGACAGACAGGACATGCTTGTCAACTCTCAGCACTTCGGCGCCGGCCTCGCATCCATCTTCTCATCCCCCAACTCCTCAAAACTTGACCACAACGTGGTCCTCATGAGCAACCACGGATTCACAGCCGTGGGCACGAGTATCAAGCAAGCCATCTATCGAGCCGTGTATACGCACATCAACGCCAATATCCAGACCAATGCAATCATGCTCCGAAACGCGGCTGCGAATGTGGGTGGCCTGAGCAACAGTAGTGGTGTTGAAGGCTTGAGATATTTGAGCGAAGCACAAGTTGAAGGGTGTATGCATATGAACGATGCGAGTCAGGATAGACCTTGGGGGCTGTGGGTGGAAGAGGTGAAGGCTTGTCCACTCTACAATTCTACGAATAGTAAGTTTATGAACGTGTTGCCGGGCCCGATACCAACAGTGCCCAGGCAACCCAGATCCGGTCTATTTTAGGGGCTGAGAACTTGAGGAGGATACACAAAAATTCGGGCTTCTTTAGTCCTGAAGTAACAAGATCTCATACTACCTTCTTACCGAATAGATATATATTCTTTAAGTGCCGGACCCATTCCAAAATCTCCAGAATACGGAGAAAATTTACCCTGACTTGCTGTAAGTCCCGTGAATGATAATCCCCAAGTATCTCCCTTGGCATTTCACTCGTGTGTGAACACTCTGGGCGCATAGTCATCCTCACGTTCGTGCTCTTGAAATAGCCCCACCAGCTGTGGATCACACAAAAATACCAAGATCTCCAAGTCTGTGTCCCGGAGCGGCATAAGAAAGATTCCGTTTCGCCAAGTCAGCCAAGTCATCTTTCGAGACTGAAACACATGCTAAGCGAAAATTCGCATACTCCAAGTCAGACTTCCAAGCTTTCATGTCAATCTTTGCGAGAGTCAGTGACAGCGTTGAAAGTTCGACCACACCAAAGTCCAAAATAGGACTTTTTGGAAAGTCCTGGGAGGGCAGTCAATTGGTGTGTATTGCATTTCTAGCTAATAGAGTATCGTAGTGTCCTCCCTGGGATCTATCATGAATTGATGAAGTTTGTACCCCGTACACCGAATGAAAATAGTAGAAAGCATTTGTGCTAGAGACACAAACTAGGTGGCAGTACTAAGCTGCGGTTTTACTTTACAAACTCTTCCTAGAACCCGTCTCATGCTCCAACGATGGCAAGAAAACTATTCGTCGTCCTCAGCAGTCACTGCTCGCGTCTCAACAAATGTCAGTTCAGCGACTTGTCCCTCTGCCATGTTCAAGTTGACGCCGTCGATGGTTGGGCTTGGTGCTCGCTTCTCAACTGCCAAGTCTTCAACACTGCGCTCTGTATGTATTGTCAGCTAAACTTGTATGGTGCTTTACTTTGGGATAACTCACCTTCTTTGGGAGCAGCTGGGCCTCCTCGAACATACATAGTCGTAACAGTAGTCTTCATCTTGGGCATAACCATCTCTTCCCGTCCAACAATCGCAGCGGCAGCTGGCTTCGCTGAAGCTTGAGAAGCTGGTGCAGTTCCGCCTGCTGATTGCAAGATACCGACTCCCGATCCACCCTCGCCAGTACCGAGCTGGACTTCTGGGCTAGTCTTCAACGCACCAGTGGCGTAGTTCAGTGCTGCGTTGAAGCCGGTAATATCTCTTTTCTGTGCATCTTTGACAAGTCTGACCACACGAGGAGCGATCTCCTTGCCCATGCCTTGGAGTGAGGTGACCTGAGTGTTGTCGGTGGTAGCAGGTTGGACAACTGGGGCAGCAGCGGGGTTGTTGTCGGCTACTTGGGCTTGAGTTTGGGCTTGAGTGGCTGCTGGAGCCGCCGACGCTGCTGGTGCAGCGGCTGCAGCGGCTCCGTTAGCTGCTGCTCCTGATACTGCTGCTCCTTCAAGAGCGTTCATCAAATTTGACACATCTTGCTTTCCTCCGAATGATATTTCACCATCACCGACTACCAAGGCAGGTGAGTAAGCTCCAAGGTTGATGTTAAGAGGAAGAGCGTTGACGTAAGCTGCAAAAAGAGCGGCGATGAGGACGGAATTTTGACGCATCTTGACTGTTGAGAAGGGAAGCTGGCTTATTGATCAAAGGAGAGAGCCGACGAGAAGGAATTAAAATATTATGAGAAGAGAACGAGATCAGGCGTCAAGCTTCTGATGAGTTGGAATAGAATGGCATAAAAAATTGAGCGCAGCTGGAGGAGACCAATCGTAATATGTAAGAGTGCCTGACTGACAAGATCTTATATGAATGCATAGAGGGGCCCCGAGATAAGCCTAGCCCAGAAGTTCCAGGTCCCCTTTCTGCTGCACGGCTGGCCCGTCCCCATGCTTGGCCTCCAAGAACTTTTCTATATCCCGCATGTGGCATCCTATTGGCTGAATGAATAAGGTTTGCGGTGTAGGAGAAGTGCCAATGTTTCAGCAAATGCCAAGTGATACGATCGACGGCGGACGCAGGCAAAAAGGCGAGGGATGACTTTGAGCCTCAGCACGGATGTCAAGCCTTCGACGAGTGAGCTTGGCTGCCCAACCGATGTCGCGGCCTCGTTTTGCATCAACGGTGAAAGTATTGGCAGGTATCAAAAATCTCTACTAAGAATTTTTCGGTCACTTCGCTGAAATATCATTGGCGTTAATAGCCAAGCTAGACTCAGCGTTGGGTCCATGACTTCGAGAGGCAAAGTAAGCTGGCGAATGAGCTTTTGCAGGACAGGCAAAATACCCGTCTTTAGATCCTCGCATTGGAGACTCCAGAGATAGTGACGAGGAAGGCATGTCTCCATGCGACGTACCGATTTTGGAAACTGTTCAATGACTTGGCTTAAACATCCTGTATTTAAAATTGTCGGCGAGGAACGCCAGTATGTGTGGAATCTATCTCGCCATTGCCTAATTATAGTCGACACTATCTAAGGTTCATCTGGCGGCTGATAGAAGCATTATGAGTCGCATGACTTCTTCCTGACGGCGCCACATTGTGTGGGCTTATGCTAAAGTCAATAGGTACCCTTCCCCAGATCTCTTTGGTGAAAATAGAGTTCGTCTGTCATACTTTCGGACGAGATAAACTTCGCGTATGATGAGCCTATGACAAGACAGTGGATCTAAAATAGAATACGGACACGAAGGCAACTAGCATTAGATATGCAAATAGAGCAGTAGAAGACATATCAGCTACAGAGAGAATAGACAACAGACAATCCTCGGTATGTGGTCTCGCCCACCTTGGCAGTGAGTTTGACCCACAATCTCCAACTTTTGTTTCATTCCTCGAGGCGGGTTTGGAAAGAACACGAAACTCTCCCTGATTATGAGGACAAATTAGCCCCTCAGATAGTTAGGTCATACTTGAGATCAGGGTTCCCGTCTTGAATGAACGACGAATCAGAGTGCCAGAGCGGACCAATGGACTCGACTGAAGACCATGATAGAATTCCACGCGAAACACAGACTTTGCAGGAATTGACTCTATCTGGGACTCGACTGCGTCGGCTTGGCGCTCTGCATAGGGGCACGAATCGACGCTGCATTTAGACATTTATTTAGACTGAGCTGTAGCAGAAGGTAGAAAAGGATGGAATGAAAATGGCGGCCCTGCTGACCAGTCGGACCAGAAAGCCTTCTGCTTGATGATTTCTGAGGATGGCAGAGTAAAAACAGGTTATCGTCTGAGTAACCGTCACCGATTTGTCGATCTCGAGCTTCGAGTCGTTCAGTACGAGCGACAATTATGCGTGTTTGCCGAGAAAGACGCATTCGTGCCGCCCGGAGACTACGGGCGTGTTTATCGTCTGGAAGAAATTAGGCGATATTCTTTTTATTCTAACAACGAAACTGTTTTCTGCTGGTCGAGTCAAAATTATCGTGAAGGATGAAGCTGCAGCTGATCAATCGGGATTTCAATTTACGCGGACGCACACGCTAAATCCGAGACGCGTTCCCCAAAACATCTCCAAAGTCAACAACCGACAATCATCCACAATAGATCAACAACAACCACAAAATGCCTTCGAAACGCAAAGGGAAGAACGACGACATCGACCTGGAGGATCTAGTTGATGATCCCCAGATTGAGCCATACAAACTTCTTGGTATTGAGAAGACCGCGACTGATGATGAGGTCAAGTCTGCGTACCGCAAAGCCGCGCTGAAGCATCATCCAGGTATGCAAATTCTATGATCACAACGGACTCGAAATCCTTCGAGTTCACCCAGACATCTGCCGGAAGCGATTCTAGACTACTTTCAAAGTTCACATCTATTGACATCTCATAGACAAAGCCGCACCTGAAGCCAAAGACGAGGCCACCACCAAATTCCAACAGGTTGCCTTCGCATACGCTGTCCTCTCCGACCCCATCCGCAGAAAGCGCTACGATGCTACCGGGTCCACCGCCGAGTCTGTTGATCAGGAAGATTTCAGCTGGGCCGAGTTCTACTCAGAGCAGTACCGCGACACCATCACCATTGAGGCGATTGAGATCTTCTCAAGAGGATACAAGGGATCCGACGAGGAGAAAGATGACGTTCTCGCTGCGTACACTCAGTCCAAGGGCAAGTGGAACAAGATTTACGAAGTGGTTATGTTAAGCGATCCTACTGAAGACGAGGATAGGTACAGGGGATATATTGACGAGGCGATTTCAAAGGGAGATGTGGAAGCGTACACCGCATACACCAATGAGACAGAGAAAGCTAAGAAAAAGAGAATGGATCGGGCCCGCGCGGAAGGCAAAGAGGCCGAGGATCACGCCAAGGAGCTGGGTATCCACGACAAGTTATTCGGCGAGAAGAATGGCAAGAGTGGAAGCGGCGAGGATCAATTGGCAGCTTTGATCTCGAAGAAACAGGCAAACAGGGGTAGCAGCTTCCTGGATCAATTAGAGGCTAAGTATGCTTCTAAAAGTTCGACTAAGAAGAGCAAAAAGGGGAAGAAACGCAGCTCAGAGGACGAGGACGAGGATATGGGAATGCCCTCAGAGGAAGCTTTTCAAGCTGCGGCAGCAAAGCTGAAAGGTGCGAAGGCAGGAGGTGATTCTTCAGATGGACGGAAGGCGAAGCGTGCAAAGCGTTGAGTCTGTCAATTTCATGTCTGCAGACTTGGCTCTTTCTCATAGCATCGGATGGAGTCTCTGGGAGGTATGGATAGGTTGAGTCCGGCGCATAAATGATCAAGAGCATTGATTCTATGACTTCTGCTATACGGTCTCATTCAGTTCCTTCTACCAATAACGTTCGTTCAATTGTGCGCCACCATCAATTCTTCCAGCCCCTTGAATAAGCGAGGGTCGCTCTGCCTAAAATTAGGCAACCGAGGGCTCTTCCTTTTCCACTTATAAGAATCAACTATCGCCCAACATTTCTTTGCCACAAGGATGTCTCAACACAGGTGCAAGCATACCGAGCTCTCATTCATCTCTACCCCTCACGCAGCAGAAGTCAGGTACAAACGCCCAACACTCGAGGAAAGGATAGCGGCAACGACTCCATCTGGTGTGAAAAAGCCAGTGTCGGATACTGAGCCCGAGGCTCTATCGACCTTTCCAGCCCCATTGATTCTACCTGGTGATGAGCTGGCATTAGATTCACGTTGTCCACCGCAAAGCCTGAGATCGTGGATTCGAGAACCGCATCGGAACGATGTTACACGACGGAGGAGAACCATTTATCTGGTGCCTCCGCCGAGTATTCATCCCGACCTTGAGGATATAAGCAAATGGAGTCAGCCGCGAAAGAAAGCATCCCGTGGACCAGATGTCTCACCGCCTAATTACCAGCATGTTTTAGAATATCTTGAGGCGTTTTACTATCCGCTGCCGGTCAAAATGTGTCCTCCAGGTAGCTTCTCCTTCGTTCCCAAAGTTACCGACATGGGATCAAGACCAAACCCAAAAACCAAAGGAAGTCAATCAGGAGTTATTGGCCTTGCCGCCAATGAAAATTTCTCTGGACCGCAAAAACTTTTTGGATCCAAAGGTATCCGAACTCGGCCTACTCCTAAGGGCGACTTTACGCACCAGCTGAACCTAGACGATCTTCTGGATGCGGCGATCTGGGCATTACCCGACGACGCGCACACGATAATGATGCTATTTGAACAAGATTTGTATGAAGAAGAAGAGGATGAGTTTGTTTGCGGTATGGCAGCTGGCGGTTCCCGAATAGCCGTGATTTCCATTGCGAGGTATAATCCTGCTTTGGACGAAGACCAGGAGATCGATAGGGAACACGCTTGGCCAGTATCTCACTGCGCTGACTTTCTCAGGGAGTACGACCCTGAACCAGAACCTGTCCAGGGGAAGAAGAGGAAGAGGCAAGTTGGTAAGACCCCACTGATGCCGACTTCTGGAAAGTTCTCATGAATCAAAAATTTGTTGAGAGTTGACTTGTTCGTAGGCCGAAAAGCACTCGCGAAGAAGAGTGACTCATCTTGCACCTCAAAGGCGACAGTCATGAGCCCGTTGCAGGCAGCCGTCGCGGCTCATAATGCCCTCCCAAGCTTGGATCAAAAGCCTTCTGCGACTGCGCTCACGGGCCTGTGGACCGGTCGAGTGTGCCGTACAGTGAGTCATGAATTAGGTCACTGTTTCGGAATCGGCCACTGCGTATACTACGCATGCTTTATGCAGGGCAGTGCAACTATTAGGGAAGACGCTAGGCAGCCTCTCTACTTATGTCCAATTGACCTGGCTAAGCTGCTGCGCGCTACTGGAGCGGATATTAAAGAGAGATACGAGGCACTGTATGAATTTTGCAATAGATTCAAGGACTGGCATGTGTTTGCGGCATATGGAGCTTGGATAGGTGCAAGACTCAAGGAATTGGAGCAGGTAGCAGAATAACGGACGAGCCAAGCCCAGGAGTTCAAAAGTTGGATGTTTCAGACGCAAAGATGTTTTGGTACTTGGATATCTCCCAAGTCCCGAGTGTGAAGCTTCCATATCTTCCCATCTCTTGCCAAGATTTCAAACATGTGGTATACAGTTCTTCAACGCCGGGTCCATGTTGTACAGTTCGCCCTCAAATCTTTTAATCGTCAGCGACGGCATTTTCCTCAGCATTTATAAACCAACCATAACCAGGTTCCCCTCTCAATCCTCTCCATTCTCTGCCTTCCACCTCGCAAGATATGCCTCTCCGCTGAGCGCCCCTTTCGGATCATTCTCGAATCTCCCCCTCGTCGGTCTAACTTGCCTCGTCACAAACGGGGTAAGCTACCAATTGATCAGCCTCCCATGAATCAAATCTCAAAGTGCCATTTGTCCATACCTTGCAATCCTTCAAGTTCTTCGGCACAACATATGTCCTGACTTTCTCCCACTCAATAATATACCCTCCATGTTTCGTATGCCTTCCCATCGACCCAGACCCCGTACCCTTATAGTATCCCTTATTCGTCTGCTTCGTGTTCAGCGCTAGGCGGGATATCCGCTTCAGCAGAGGTTGTGTAGGCTTCATCTTCGCAGATTTAACAAAGTCGTGTGTCTCGATCGCTCAATTCGAAGTTGTCCGACTTCTCAGTCGAGATCCACGCTAGCGGCCGCATCCGTCAAAAAAGTTCCTCGACATTTTGAAGATTTCGGCTTCAACCCCACGCAAGCACGAGACTTCCAGAAACTTTGTAAGGATGCCTGGCAGACAGTCTCACGGCCGGGCGCCAGAGAAGAAATCCAAAGCCCCGAGGAAAGACTCGAGAAAACGAGCTTTGGACGCCTTCTCGATCGCCTCGCACCAGAATCCAGACAAGATTAAGATTCGACAGCATCGTCTGGGAGCGCAGGAAGGTGGCAATAGACCTCGGAAGCGCCGCAGAGATGAAGATGAGGAGGGAGACGAGGATGGAGAAGCTGAATTGAGTACGAAGAAGCAGAAAAAGGGCCCCGAGAAAGGAAGATTCGACGAGCTAGATGTGGATCGTGGGAGTGATTCCGAGGGGAACGAGTGGATGCTTGGGCAGGTCGACAGCGATGATGATAGCGACCTGGACAGTGACGAGGCTTTTGGAGAGAGCGACGAGGAGCGATTCGACGGATTTGCCTTTTCTGGGAGCTCTAAGAATAAGTCAAAGAAACCTCGGCTGGCCAAGGACATGAACCTGGACGAAGAGGATGATGGAGAAGGCTCTGACTCGGAACTGGAGGAGGGGGATTTGGGCGAGGATGCTGTAGACCTTGCTACGATGCTTGATATGGCCGAAGAGGAAGAACGGGAAGAAGCAGCCAACAAACGTAAACCTCGAGATGACGAAGACGCGGAATCTGAGGAAGAGGACGACGAGAGTGAGGAGGCTAGCGAAGATGAGTCTTCGATATCATCTGCGGACGAAGATGATGACGCTGCCAATCCAGAAAAGCTCGCTGCTCTTCAAAATATGATCGCGAATCTATCACAAGCGGACGAGGCTACTCGAGCCCCTGCAAAGCAGAGGAATGATGGTGCAAGCGAATACAATACTCCCTCAGATTTTGGTCTCACGCCGAAAACTAAGCTTACATTGGAAGATCTTGGATTACCTGCTATTAGCGATCCGAATATCAAGAAGTCCTTAAAGTTACTCGAGTCGAATTCGAAGAAGAAATCTACGGGAAAGCTTGAAGTCCCATTGGCGAAGCGTCAGCAAGACCGTTTCGATCGCAGTGCTGCCTACGACAAGAGCAAGGAAACTTTGGACCGATGGAAGGACACGGTTCAGCACAACCGAAAGGCCGACCATCTCATGTTTCCCTTGCCGGACCATGACCTCGCTGCTGCAAAGTCAAATAAAGAGCTACGTGCTACAAATCTTTCCAAGCCATTCAACGAATTGGAAGCCACAATTCAGAGTATTCTTGAAGAAAGTGGTCTGGCGACGGCCAATGGGAAGGATGACGAGGATCACATTCGGGAATTTGAAGAGTTGGAGACCAAGAAGTTGTCCCTGGAAGAAGTCAAAGCACGGAGGGACCAGCTACGGATGGCCCGAGAATTGATGTTCCGAGAAGAAGTTAAGGCGAAGCGAATCAAGAAGATCAAGAGCAAGGCTTACCGTAAGGTTCACCGGAAACAGCGCGAAAAGGAGGAACGCCAGAATCGAGAGGCACTCAAGGAGGGTGGCTACGTAGCATCTGAAGATGAGCTAGAAGCCCAAGACAGGAGACGAGCCGAGGAGCGCATGGGGGCGAAGCATCGAGGTAGTAAATGGGCGAAGGCCATGAAGCAAACCGGCCGAGCAGCTTGGGACGAGGATGCAAGGTCTGGCATTACTGAGATGGCCAGAAGAGACGAGGAGCTTCGAAAGAGAGTCGAAGGCAAAGCCGTCCGGAAAGAGTTCGAAAATGGCTCGGATGAGTCTGAGAGCGATTCCGACCATGATATCAGTGAAGATGATGAAGATGCGGAACGAAGTCGGCTCTTGAAAAAACTGCAGAGCGTAGGCGATTCAGATCTTGTGGACGAGTCCCTACCGGGCGCAAGATTGGCAAATATGGATTTCATGCGCAAGGCCGATGCAAGGCGCAAGAAAGCAAATGATGCCATGGTCGAAGAAATGAGGAGAGAACTTGCCGGAGAAGAGTTAGCAAGTGAAGAAGACCAAGATGGAGATATTGGCCGAAGAATTTTTGGACGGGGAAGCTCGGAATTAAAGGAGAAAACGAAAGAGAAAATCCAGGAATTTGAGGAACCTGCCGGTTCCGACGATGATGAGGAGGTCGAATTTACCGGTTTCGATAATGAATCAAGAAGTGGAAAGACCTTGCCGAAGAGCAAAGCAGAAAGTCGCCCAGCAAAAGGTCCCCGTCGACCTATTTCTGAAGTTCAGCCTACTGCTTCAGAGGGCGGCGCTTGGTCTAAAGTCACCTCCAAATCGGCTGTCATCAGTGATGCTGAAGCCAAACGAAGACGCCAGAAGAAAAATGATGCCATTGGAATCGACGAGCTAGACCTATCGAAAGCTGTAGTTATTGCAACCCAACCCAAGCCCAAAAAATCTGCGAAAAAGTCGACCACTCTTGAATTTGAGGCTGATTCGGACGAAAGCGACGACGAAAGTACTATCCAACTCCCATTTGCTATCCGTGATCAGGAGTTGATCAAGCGAGCCTTTGCAGGAGCAGATGTAGTTGGCGAATTCGAAGCAGAGAAGAAACAAACCGTTGAAGAGGAAGATGAGCAGGTCATCGATAACACTCTTCCCGGGTGGGGAGCCTGGGTTGGCGATGGTGTGAGCAAGAGGGAGAAGGCACGGAATAAGGGACGCTTCTTGACAAAGTCCGAAGGGGTCAAGGCCAAAGACAGAAAAGATGCAAAGCTTGAGCGCGTGATCATTAATGAGAAGCGCGTCAAGAAGGTATGTTCTTCATGCATAAGTTTGGGGGTTGCACTGACAATCAGCAGAATGGCAAGTATCTTGCATCGAGCCTGCCTCATCCCTTTGAGACCAAACAACAGTATGAGAGATCTTTGCGAATCCCTATGGGACCTGAATGGACGACGAAGGAGACTTTCCAGGATGCGACGAAGCCGAGAATCTTGCTCAAGCAGGGTATCATTGCTCCGATGTCAAAGCCATTACTGTAGATGTTAGATGGTTTTAAGTAGTAATAAGAAGTACTTTTGTGATGCTCGAACTTAATATCTGCTCTGATCACTAGCGCAGCCCGGTGAACACTCCAGGCTGTCGCCTTACAGTACAGTACCCCGCGATTCGTACAACCCATGTGGACAGCTCCCATGCCCGCGGCACCACTCTCATCCAATGCTGCACAAGTGCACATGAAACATGAGATGATTATCAGACATGCCAAATTGTATCAGATCATGCGTTGCAGAGCCCCAACCACTCCCTCGTCCGGTGTCTCGGCAGCTTCCGCATTGATGCAATCCGCTCGAATCAATCAATGCACGAGCAGATCTGAGTGGATCAGCCAATGATCTGGCAACAAACAGAAAAAGCAACTTTAAATGAACCTCAACTGCTCATATGAAGATGACTTGTCCATGATACCCTCGTCTGCACTTCTTTCTTTCTTAGAGGCCCGAAGAGGGGGAATAGTTCAGCAAGGCCGACTCTCGCACCTCACTGTCTTGATCTCATCGGTTTGCTTCCTGACCTCAAGGCTTCGTTTGCACCAAAGGTCACGTCCCCTTTCCTGACTCGGGCTCTCATCCCAAGTATTATTCGCCACAGATTAGTTTATATCTTCAAATTTGTTGCCCAGTTTTTACGTTTTCTGTACCAACGGGGCAGTCTCTGACAGTCCAAATGAAGCTTCAGTGCCCCATCGGTTTCCCCAAGAGCCTGAAAGTTTCGTCTTATCTTGACGAAAGAAAGTCATTTCATCTGATATTTTTCAACGTTCATAGACAGTTCTCTGGGCGAACGGCGCGCCACGAGTCGAGTGGTTTTCATCCAAGTCTCCCCGGCGTAGAAGATATAGCTGCAGAAGCTTTCACATACTCTATTGAGTTTCTATCTAGCTTTCCCGATCATGTTGAATTTTACCCCATTCAAACGTGTTGGCTATCGCGTCGGTTTAAATTTCCGTGTCGATTGGGGATGAGACTCGGCGATATGCAGCATCTTGAGCCACGCGGCTACCACATTCCTCGCTACAACCAGCCCGAGGCTCCAGTCAGATTCTTCACGCACGAGGTCTCACACGCGTAAAGCCGTCTCAAGTTGAGCTCATCTGTAGCGACACTTTAGCTTTGGAGCCGCTTGGTTTCTTCTCTCGTAAATTCTATTCTCAGCTATTCTCATTCTAGCAGTGTGTTTTGATATCTGAATCTTTTGAACATTCAATGGGAACCAGCTAGCTCTAGTGCCGAAGTAGCACGCACATATGCCCACCATACATTTTGAAATCTTCTAGATGCAAGACCTAGATTCTTTGATCTTCTGAATCAGTTCTCCATCTTATCGATTGTTGAATTTTTCACGAATCCTCCACATGAAATGCCCTGCATCACATATCCATATCACAGTCCTGCATCATCGGATCACTACCCCGCGTACACTGTCGCGCTCACTGTCACCAACAAATACCTCATATCATAAGACCTTCTTCATGGAAACTTCTTCCCGATCATCGACGCTGATCGTGGGACTTCTGCATAACATCCTTTTGGCTCTTCCACTCCCTCAGTCTTTCATTCTTATCTTTTCTATCTCTACTTTTGGCTTCCGCTTTTCGCAATCATGAAGGCACTCTTTTGGCTAACGGCCCTTCATGCACTCGCAGTCGACGCTGTTTCTCGTCGTCAAAAGAGGCAGCAAGCTTGCAGTGTCACAGTACTTTCTACGATAACCGTCTCAACCACAGTCGCAGTATCCACTGTGACAGTCAACGCTATATCAGGTTATCCTTCGTACACTTCATCCAGCAATCAGACGGCCACAAGCTTCTATTCAAACATCAATTATACGGCAAAGGTGTTCTCGACAATTGGGACTGTTTTGGAGCCTTCAAACGGACAAATCTTTGTCTCGACGTCAGCTTCTTCCTCGGATTTTTCTACCGGAACTGCCCCAGAATCCTCGAAGGGTCAGACTTATCTCACAGCATCTTCAACTTGTGGACGCAACTCTAGCTCAGCCCAGACGGCATTCACGAGTTCTAGCGGCCCATTTGCGACTTTCGTTCCTTCATTCAACAGTACGACCGTTACTTTGGCTTCAGCACAGCTTGTCCCAACTTCCATTCCTGAAAGCAGTGCTAATGGTCAGGAGTTCCCAGGAACAAGTTTGATTCTATCTCTAAATTCATCCACCAAAGCCAATCTTCTCAGCTTAACCTCAGCTACATCCTCTAGAGCAACTCTCATTAGCCTCACTTCAAGAACGATATCGAACTCAAGTTCAAGCCAGCCAGCGCAGACTTCCTTGTCTTCAGAGGAAATTGCCTTCATCATTTCTGTCTTGCCTTCTGAAGCCAGCACCAGCGTCAGCGCCACTTTTGTACCTATCGCCTCTGAGCTACCTGCCGAGACCACTGTCTTTGAAACTTACTCCGGAGCCTATATTGTCAACACCGAGACCGGTGCTGCGATCCCATATTTGACAGAAAACTACACTGAAATTCCGGTGACCGAGACTGGTGCTGCGACTTCAGAAAGCTTTCCATCAACGTCTGGTGCTGTGGTCTCGACTTCAGTAGTCGAAGAGAGTAGTCTCGTCTCAAGCACCGAGCTGCCTACCTCTTCCGTAAATTCAAGCTTCACAACAGAAACGAGCCGATTAACACCTACCACGTCAGTTGCGTCCTTGAAGAGAGTCAGCTCGACATCTTCGGCAAGCATTCATTCTCCAGTCTCGACATCCGTTCTAGTAACCTTTACGCGATCTTCAACCGGGGCCGTCTTTTCTGCATTCGCCAAATTATCGACAGTCACTCCCAGTGCTTCTATATCCATAGTATCTGGTCGAAACGGAACGACGCAGATTCTCCCATCCCTGGGCACCCGGAACCCTTCGACATCTGGGATATTCTTTACGAATCTGAACACAACTGGCTTGCTAACATCAGCGCCGATCATCAGTACTCTGGTCCCTACTCCCAGCACAACTATCTCAATTGCAGCATCTGCGCCCTCGTTCACCACCTCATTCTTTATCCCCGTGATTATGGCCAACGACATCTTCAGCGTCCCGGTATCAGTTGACGCTCCGCCGGCTCAGATTGGTTCTCGATCGGATCACCCTGTACCAAGACTGGGAATTCAGCCTCAAAGCGCTCCCATTGGCACGAACAAGTTCTATGCCAATTTCTTCCTTGGAACCCAAACTGCTGCATCATGGACTCATCCATATTCAGTTGCATGGTCCAAGGGTGGTGGAACCTCAGGCAGTTGGGGAATGTCAATCCAGCACATCGACGCGGATCAGAAAGTATTCGGTCCAGATCCCAACGCCAACCCGGTTAGCTACTTCATCAATCCTATTGGTATCCAGTCTTTGGTTATGTCTGCTTCTGAGCTTGGAACATCGACCACGCTATTAATGGATACCATTACCGCTTTCTCGGCTAATGTGAATTTACTGCCGAGCGCCGGGGCACCAGTTGCGATTACTTTCCCTCTGGTTCAAGGAATGGGACTCGTTACTGGTATCTACAACGGTGTCACGCCTATCATTCAGACTGGCGTATTTTTCCGTTCAATGGCCAAAGTCGCATCACCAAAAGCCGGTGTGACCAAGTACTCAATCGTCCTTGAGGATGGCAAAACCTGGCTACTGTACGCCTACTCTCCCGCTGGCAACTCACTCGATTTTATCGTCGTCAATAACGGCCTTGCTCAAGCAAGCTCTACCTTCAATGGCGTCATCCAAATCGCCAAGAATCCCAACGCACTCGCTGAAGCAATGTACGATGCATCTTCCGGCACCTACGCTACTACGGCAAACCTGACTGGAAACGTCGACGGCGCTACCGGATCTTACACTCTTTCTTTCACAAAGTCAGGCTTGGCCAACACACCTCTTGCCATGTTCGCTCTTCCGCATCACGTCGAGTCTTTTGCGCCGGCCACGGCTGCTGCCAACCAGGGAGTGCAACTGAACACCACAACTAAGGGCTTGGCTACAGCCATTCTTGCAGATTCTTGGACCATGGTGGAAAGTCTTCCCACGACCATGGGTTTCGCTCCGTGGAGCCCACGGATTGGGAATAAGCAAACACAGTTTTCTCCCGCAGCGATGGAAATCATTTACACTGCTGCTGTTATCGAAGTGTCTCAGAACATGAGTGCGCAGACTAATCTCAACTCCATGTACTACAGTGGAAAGGTACTACTTTCAACATACGTGTCCTTCTCAATTGCTGACTTGAGATATAGGCATTGGCGAAATTTGCGGGCATAGTCTACACAATCCACGATCTCATCGACGACACAGCCCTGGCGCAAGCTGGCCTTGAGAATCTCAAACAGTCCTTTGCTCTATTTGCCAGCAACCAGCAGCAGTTTCCGCTTGTCCACGAGACCGCGTGGGGAGGCGTAGCTTCATCTGCATCTTATACTACCGGAGACTCTGGTGCTGATTTTGGGAACACTTATTACAATGATCATCACTTCCAGTACGCTTCATTTCCTTCGCTAATATTCTAACAGATCCATGTGAGTTGAACTTACAATCTGATAATAGTTATGGATACTTCATCTACGCCGCTTCCATAATCGGCTACCTGGACCCCGCCTGGCTCCCGACCAACGCACCTTTTGTCAACACCCTCGTCCGGGACATCGCCAACCCTACGTCCTCAGATCCCTACTTCCCAGTATCCCGCAACTTCGACGTAAGCCCCCTTTCCTCCCTCCCCTTTCCCA
>AYLM01000101.1:0-32804 GCA_001625345.1 Cairneyella variabilis
GAAAAATATGGTGTGCTTTCTTAAGGTGTTGCATGAATTATGTCAGACACTGGTGGTGAGAGGGTTAAGCTTAGTAATAGATTACAAAGATTTTCCTTTCGCATTGTGAAGTGTTGAGAGGGTTAAGCTTAGTAATAGATTACTAAGATTCTCCTTTCGCATTGTGAAGTGGGTGAGGGCAAAGGGGCAGGCTTAGTAATAAATTACTTAGCAAACTCATTGGCTCGCTTTGATACGCCACCAGACTTAGCGTGGCGCTAATGGTTGACGGTTCAGACGTACACCCCGAATTCCAGCTCATAGCAGCCGAAACGGACGACTCTGAAGATTCTGTTGACGAAGACTTCGACAACATCTCAAGGAACACTTCGTCTTGAAACCCTTGTATCCTTTTTTATATGCCTCGCCTGTAGTACGGCCTACATCGTCGAGATCCGTCGAGTCTAGGAGGTGGCGCTCTCTGCAGAGTGCGGATATGTGCGCTATCAATTCTAGCGAGTACGAGTAATTAGAAGACACAAATCGTCATTCCTGGTCTCTCGGGACAGAGTTCGCTTTGGCGAATACGTGACACTGGAGGTGTGGCTGCGTGCATACATGGATGGGACAGCTAGCATCTTGGCAATATGGCTTAGTTCAAATTCCAGAAGTGTGTAGTCGGAATCCCATTTCGCTAGCGACTGTAAAAGGCCCACCACGTCGTCTGGCTTTCGTGCTTACGTCTTGGGAGTCCAAATTCACGTGACCATCTGCACCTTTTCTCTCTCTGCTTGGCTCAACGTTCTTGTCGTAGAAATTATCCATAAAGACGAGAAAACAATTCCTAGAACACGAAAGTGGTGAAAATTATGGTTGCACCAATATCGGAATCTCGTCCAGTTGTTGTTCCATGGAGAACGAGTCACGTGCTACATGGTATGACTGTCACTCAACTTCATCAAACATACCATCACGCTTGATTAAGCGCGACCGACTTTTCCGGGTCATCCAGTTCCAAGAGACGTGCGGAGATGGCCGTGATTCTTGAGATAATCTCCAAAATTGCGTCATAACCTCATCTAATCCACCTCCTTCTACCACTCCCGTTGATTCAAGTACACACCATGGCATCTCCTTTGAATATGCGTGCTTGGAGTTACCCTCGTGGCGGTAGACCCTCAAATGTTCTCCATCTCTCTACCGATTGCAAAATTCCAACTATTAACCACCCCAATGATGTCCTCGTTCGCATCACTCACGCCGCACTGAATCCCGGCGGTGCTGTCCTGATCAATTCGCTTGTCTTCTTAAAGTTGTCTTCAATCCCCGAGTTCGGTTTCTCCGGCATTATTGTATCTACAGGCTCCATGGTCTCTGAACACCGACACCTCTCGCCCGGGACCGCTGTCTTCGGCTCGGTATGCTTGGGATAACACTTAAGCGGCGTGGGCTCACTGGCAGAGTACATCGTAATACCAGCCGCAAATGTGATGTGTAAGCCGGAGAATATGTCTATTGGGGAGGCAGCGGGGCTAGGAATTGTGGGGTCCACAGCTTTGGCACTGATTGAGAGTACGAAAGTGAAGAAAGGGGATACTGTACTAGTCAACGGAGCTAGTGGAGGAGTTGGGACGATGGCGGTATAGTCAGCAAAAGATGCAGTTGGGGAGACTGGAAAGGTGGTTACAATATGTTCTGGAAAGAACAGGGAGCTTGTGACAAGTCTGGGAGTTGATGAGGTAAGTAGTCTAATCATATGTGGTCTTGGAAATACCTAGAGTCTGGACTGAATGAGCAGTAGGTCATCGACTACCAAGACAACTCACCTGTTCATCAGTATCTGAGCGCTCACTACTTTGACTCGAAGCTTGCTGCTACTATCAATGCTCGCGGAATCCAGGACCTATATACTCACTGCTCGGACTATCTCTCCTCAAGGGGCTCTTTCGTGTCAGTCGGCAATTCATCTCAAGATGACACAATATATGGTATAATCCACACTCTGTTTTCAACGCTTGTGAACTTATGGTGGCCAAAGACGCTAGGCGGGATACTAAGAGAGTATATTCTAGTGAATGGCTTTGCGACTCTTGAGAGGTAGAAGAAGTTGAGAAGGCTAGTAGAAGATGGAAAGTTCAAAGTCGTAGTAGACTCGCGATGGGATATGGCGGAAGTACCAAAGGTAAGGCTGGCCTGAGCAAGACTTGCCAAATTCTAGTTCAAAAAATGGACTGACCTTGGTATTTAGGCTTACGAGAAGTTTCTCAAGAAAAGGGCAAGAGGAAAGATTATCATTAATGTACAACAAGATACCTGAGTGGCTTGTAATTGTCAATACTACCGACCTTCGAATGTGAGGTGGAGGGGAGACAAGTGGCAAATCGCATGATCTTAGCTCAAACACAAGTTTTCCCAAATCAAGTATCCACTGAGTAAGGAAAGGTTACGCATTGAGAATCTTCCAAGATTCAAGCTCAGAGAGAAAAATGGGTTGACTATGGCGATACAAGGAATGTAGTCCCCTGAGAAGTGGTTGCTACCTTACAATACCTCACGCGCTGTGGGACCTTGCCCAAATTTTGTCGACTCATCCACACCGCTTTGCTAAGCACAAAATCTAGAATTAGATTAAATTTCCTTAGAGCAGACTAATTCATCATCTCATCCAGTGGCTTTGAGAACGGACAGTCGCCACTACGAGACCCAAGCGCTTACGGCTACTAGTCAGTCATTACGATCGTGGCTTGAACTCAGTCTTGCTCAAGACCTCTAACCTCGAAATTTATCTGCTAAAACATTCATGAATGTGTTAAAGAGCAGTTCAGGCCTATAGGAATGGCTTTTCAAAGCAAATTGTAGCTAGTTCTCCTGGATTTCGGAACATAGTCACTCGCCGGTGCTGACTTCCTCGCGGAACTATGCTAAATCCAAACCCCGCCGAGGAGAACTGCCAAGATGAAATCGAACAACAGAATTCCCACGATATCGAATCAGACAAGACAGAGAATGAGGATGTTTACCTTAGAGATGCTTGCCGAGAATACGTCTCGACTAAAGAACAGAGACCATTCTTCACTAGAATAAAGATTGCATTGTTCCATAATTTGGGGGGACGGGAGTTGGCTGGCTGGCTTTGGTCATTACTCGGCGTGCTCTCCATCGTTCTCATTTTGCGACTCTACGATAATCATATTCGTCCATTTGGCGTCTTGGAAATAACGACCCTATACACTCGTTACACCAAGTGCGGAGACAATCAGTATACACTTGTCAACGGAAGCACCGCCGCTATGATGTGTGAGATCCTCATGTGTGTCAAGACTTTGAACTGCAGCATCATCAATGGCACGCTCTATGAGAACATGACTGCTGCCGCACGACTGAATATGAACGCTTCGTCTACCGATTCTTTAGGAGTGTTTCAAGGAGTGTTGCAGGTCCCCTTAAATGGAACCGGCTCTCCGGGGAACGCAACAATAACGCTTGATCCCGAAGGCCTGAACGTCTTCGGTCGAAACCTTCCACTCCTGTATACCGTCGCCGCAGTCATCGGACTCGGACTCGACACTGCCAATAGCAATAACGCATACGGGATCGGCTACACACTCACAATCCTCCAAAGCCTCTTTAACAACAACTCCGTCGACCTCGAGCAATCAGCCGCCAATATCGCGACCATAATGAACGTGATCCGGCAACAAAGTGACGTTTCCTCCTACGCGATCGGCGAAGCGACCTCGGTCGAGACCTTTCTCCATGTGAGATGGAGATGGATTATATATCCCGCCGCAGTAGAAACACTTGTTCTCTTGTTCTTGCTCGCGACGATAGTACAAACTAGCAAGAGTGGAGTGCAGTGTGTATGGAAGTCGTCTCCCATTGCGTTGCTGTTTCATGGGCTGGAGAATGTGTCTGAGATTAAGGAGATGCATGAGATGAATCAGTTGGCGAGTAAATTGAGGATTAAGCTTGCGTTGAAGGGACCAGAGACTACGTTAGTGGATGCGAGTTCTGGGAAAAAAGATTGACCGAGATTGTACGTAAGCCTAAGAGAAGATATGATATTTCTACGACTTGTATCTCTTGATGGGAAGTGCATAGTTGTTATGGTGCCAAAATTCTTCTCAGTAATAAGGAATGCCTTCTAAGAAAGTTGGCTTAACAGCTGATGCCATGACCCGACTCAAATTGTTTCCGTAATCAAATGTGTATTCAAAAATGGCAGTAGTATGAAGGCCAGCATGAGGTAGTAACAATATCTTGGTCTAGAAATAATTGCCAGGTCTCTCATATCCACTCGCAGCTAGGAAACCCATCTACCTTACCCTGAGAGATTTTTGGTTAAATCAAATCACTTGAGCTTTTCTCTTCAGGCTTTGTTGAGGAGAATGGTCTATCTTGGCTGAATATAGCATCAGTAAGAGAATAAAAAAGATGCAGGTTCACATAGAGGTTAGAGATACCGACATTTGTAACCAAGAGAAAGCAAGTACTTACTTCAAATCAACTCAATATCACGGTCTACGTCATCTGGATCAACACCTTCATAAGCTTCACCGAGCATCAGGCCCTTTATGTATGCATCGCCAACCAAACGATACCTATCACCAGCTAGTCGAAGTATCCAAAGCCTATCCGAGCCTTGAAGAGCGGCCACCCTGTCTCCTTCTCTGGCTTGATTCATCACATTGGCGACACGACCACCTTCGGTTACGCATAACGAACGTCCATGAATTAAAGCTTGCCGGCGTATATGTGTATCGGCAGCATCCTCTTCGGGGCTGCACGGGGCATCAGGGCAAAACCCGTCGAAATTGACAATCCCGGTGAGCAGAGGCGCGAGTTCCAAAAGAAAATTATCGCATCTTTCAATTACTGCCGCCATATCAATAGAATAAAGAGGGGAGTCTCCCCTTATATCGTTGATAGTGCAGCGATAGTAGGACCATAAATGAAAGGCTGCGCTTATAGTAATCGAATGTTCTGTACGGCGAGTCGGGTTCCAGAATGGCAAAGCAACAATAGCTCGACACAGGTGCGCAACATTCTTGAGAGTGATTCCAAGACGATACAGTATTTCTAGCCAGTTAGATAGGATGTTTGATTCGGTCCGAATCCATGATTCGTCAACCACGCCGAATGATGCCGAGCGTGAAAGGAAAGTAAGAGGGGTGACCATTGAAATGCGGTCGACGAAGCGACCTTTCAGAACTAAGATAGGGTTCTCGGGGCTGAGGTGGGGGATCGTGTAGATTTGTGTTGGGTGTGCAGTACAAGCATTGAAAACAATACAACCTGGAAGGGGGGAGCTGGCTGGGGTCAAGACCCAGGAAGGGAGCTTTGATATGGTCTTCGGATTTGAGCTTTCAGACGGATCCTCAAGTACCGCCTTAGAGTTGGACCATCGGCAAACATGGACCAGTATATAGAGATCTGACGATATATGGAGAACACTGATAGAGGTGTCAAGGAAAATACTACTCGTACTGGATTCCTTGGAGTAGTCAGGAGTAATGTCAAGTTGTGCTGCATCGGCCGAGATGCCCAGCAGCGCAAAGACACGGTCGCGAGGATCTTGGCATTCAAGGGCTTCATGCGAGATCATATGATCAAGTAAGTTATCAGTCCGGGCTGTTATTCCTCGTTTCTTTTCTTGTCGTCCATGCCGACGGAAATCCAAGGAATCGGCAACATGCTCTGGCATTAAAGAGGAAGCTGAATACTTTTCTTTCCAGAAGAGCGCCAGGTAGCTGCTTGGAAGCAAGTCAAGGTAAAATAAGATTGGAATAGCCGTAACAGCGTCCCAAGCAATCAATCGGGGGCCACGAAGCATTGCAATCTCTCGGCTGAGCATTTGCTCCTGGACGATCCATAGCCGTCTAGTCCACTCCCCATATGCTACATGGAGTAACCACTTCCATCCCTGGTCCTCATAACTTCTCTGACGTTCCGTTTCCTCAGTGCTCAGTTGTAGGTCTTTCGGCAAGTCGATCACGGGAATTTCATTCTTTTGAAGATCGGTGGCGTGGAGAGTGCCAGCCTGGAAGACTATTTCGTAAACATCCGAGTAATGTTCATATAGCCGCATTATAAGCTCAATACCGTGCTTTTCCTCCCCTTCACTCATAGATGCGGGCCCAACGTAAGTTATCACTCTCGACGCGTTCTTGTAGATCTGGCCCATCATCTTCACCTGATGGTTCTTCTCGTCTCCATCCTGATTTATGCAGATCTGGTCAATCCAGAACACCTTGCTAGTGACCTCTTCCGCATCCCGGAGATCACATAATGAATTCTGGAGGTTGGTCGTCAGGGGGATGTAACCGAGTTCATTACCGTTCTCGTCGACCACGATAGCGCGGAACGGTTTATCTTCGCTTCCCCAGACATAAGAGAGAGCTTGGTAAGCACCTTCCGCAATGCTAACCTGTTGGAGTGTGCACTCAATCCTGCGCTTCGTATGACTGAGTTGCAAGGTGCGTATATTGTCGGGGCTGTCAAGGGCAGCATAGCTGTACCGGGGAAGTGGGCTTGGCGACCTTTTGACTCTTTTCCGGGGCCGAAGTCGTGATTTCCAATCCTCTGTTGCAGGAGGTTGATCCATGGTGTACTTTTCTATTACAAGAAAGTTTCCTTCTTTGAACCGCGTTATGGTGGTCTCGAATCGAATCCGCAGTCGAGGGTACAGGTTCACAAGGCTGTCGATATGTCGTGCTAAGTTGATACATAAGCTTCTGGAAACCAAATATCTTGTTTTGATGCCAAATGGATAGCACTTTTGAGGATGAAAGATCTGAAATTAGGTGTAATTTTATCGTGTTATGGCTTGAGGTCCATGAAGTAAGGCTTTTCGCTGTAGTGTAGCTCGAGAGCGCTAAGTGTCCAATTAGGAGACTAGGGGGGCGTAAGCGGAAATTATCACGTGATGTATAATCCTTGAGTTCCCTTCAAACCCGAAGTGCTTCAGATGGACATATTAACAGAAGGGAGAGCATCACACATATTCTAATTATCTGTCGTCTTTTACTTCCTGGAAAGGTCATGGGATCCACGAACGTACATCTTGCCAGCATCAAGCTTGCCATTCCCAGCGCTTGCACGACATGTCTCACCTGCGCGATTTCCCTCTCTACGCGTTGACGCGTTATTCTCGTTCTTGGCGCCTATCTCCCCTCAACACGTCAGCACGTGGTGGTTGCCTTTTCGCTTACCGAAGTCAAATTGAGAGGGCTGGGAGCATGTTTTCTTTGGATAAAACCAATCTTAGAGACAGTCATAAGATCATGCGTGCATTATCGAACCGAATTCGGATTCGCAAGGTAGATTCCAACGCCTCGCTCGCCAGTGGCGCCTGTTTTTGCCTCAAGCCATGCCACGCTGTTAGGCAGACTAATACAATGTCAGACCGTCCATAAATTGTTTCGAATGTCAAGTTAGAAGAGAATACCATTTTGGTTCTGCATCTTGGGTACCACGGTATTCACGAGTTGCATCAGCATCGAAAGGGGCCATCGCTCGGATGGCTCGCTGACGAAGAGTTCGAGAGCCCAGGTCACGGCCGCTAGGCTGGCACGCGGGGTAACGTCTTCGACAGAATGTCTTGGTGAAAAGAAAGGCGCTCTCCTGCACCTGGGATTGGCAACCTCCAGCGCCATGCTCGCCTGCCCAGGGAAGCACAAGTGATAAGAGCAATAGAAGATGGATCATGGCCAATGAGCAAATTACGATTAGCAGCTGCAAGGACTCTACAAGTGCCAAGTACCGCGCCGCTGCACCGTCGGGGCTTCTGCTCATCCGCTGTCAATTTTCAGAAGCCCCGCGGAGCACCAGGCTGCAGCAAAAATACTTAAATCCTGGAAGACACCTACTATGATATCCGTCGGAAATCTGTGTTTCTTGAAAGGACTCAACTTAAGGGCTGCGCTACTCTTTCGGAATACTCACTTGTGCCTACCTACTTAGAAAACTCACAGTCGCTTTTTCGTGAAAACACCTCATGATCTCAACATGGATGACTTTATCGGTATAGAGCGCTCAGCAACGCCGGGTCCTCATAGGATGCTGCACGACTTCAAGTACGGAAGCCGTAACGACTTCCTGGAAGCTTAAGAAGGGTTCGGCGCGGAATTCTGATGCTTCATCGGCCCCACCTCCATATTATTCCGACCCTTCGAAGCCTTCGAAGTCGTCCAAGACTCCCAAAGGCTTTGTGATAGGACTCTCCGACTCCGAGATCGTCATCAACTATTGGGTCTCAAGACCAAACAAGGACAGGAGATGCTGCAACGACAATATTGTGGTTCTCAATATTTGCACAGGCAGCTGGGGAGCTATGATCACTGTGTCATTGCTTCATCTCTTGCTCTTTTAGTCTGAAGTTCTACTGATGGTGGATGCGGCATAAATATTTCTCCTCTCTGTCGGAGCACGGTTCTTTGATATTTCCTGATTTAATTGCAGCTATTATGATACCACGAACGAATACGAAATAGTACAAGCATGCCAATCTCCCACTCCGTGGCTGTCAATTGGTTCAGTCGCAAGCCATGTCAAAGCTCTTTCGTTCCCTCCCTCACAAAATTCAGACGATAGTAGATCATTGGAGGTTACTGGGGTTGAAGTTTCGCCCATCAATCCGTGAAACCGGACCTTCGGTTTGTTCCGAATCGTGTGTTTATCTGTTTCATAGATTCTCCGACGCGAGATGATAACCTTAAGTCCGCCACATAATAGGAAAACCGGAACAGTCCAAAGCGTTTCTCTCCCCATGAAAAGGCGGTCAATTTCTCAATGCACTTATCCAGCCCTGTCGTGATTCAATCTCAATTACGACATCTCAATCTTGGCTGACTTCGGATGTTCAGGCAGTGATCAAGGACAAGGTTTCAAGATGGGCAACTGGGGTAGAAGGTCACTTGGGTGCTTTCTATGTCGAGTTCGTCGTATAAAGGTCTGCTTCCATTTGCATACTGGAAAAAAACCGGTTGCACCTATACTAACAAACACCCTTGCTCAGTGCGACGAGACCAAACCATCATGCAGAAATTGCGAAAAAGCTGGTCGCGATTGCCCAGGGTATCGAGAAAACCTCCACCTCGACGTCAAATTCCGGAATCAGAACAAATCCGTCGAAAAGGGGGTGCTTCGATCACCACGCAAGCGGACTCCTGACTCAAGCTCCAGTCCGCCAATTACACTGGGCTCCCTGACTCAACGACTACACAACGCTCTAACACCTACGATTGACCAACAAGCTCAATGCTTCTTCTTATCCAACTACGTATTCATACTGCCGGAAGACTCGTTGAGCATGTCGAAGGGATACCTGGACTTTCTTATACCTATGTTGACTGTCGATAATCCCGCATATCCGCTCACTACTGCTTTCTCTGCTGTATCGCTTGCAGCTATGGCGAACAGAGCTGGTACAAAGCCGCTTGTCTCCAGAGCATATGCACAATACGCAAAGGCGCTGAAGGAGATCAACCTTGCTCTGAATGATAAGAGCGTGGCAGTATTGGACTCGACGTTAGCTGCAGTTTTGCTCTTGGGCATCTTCGAAGTGAGCTTCAATCCTCTACAACGACAAAGTCACCAGTAGCTTACCGGACACAGGGTTTGACATCACAAAAGCACCAGCCGGTTATGGCTCATATTGATGGCGCGGTAACCTTGCTGAAACTCCGTGGTGGAAAATATCCAAAATCACGCCTTTCTGCAAGACTTTTTGAGGAGATCAGAACACAAATGGTATGGGAATTTTCCACCGAAATTTGCAACGTTAACACCCAGCCAGACATTGAACTCCTTGGTGCGTTCTAAGTCCCCAGAGTCTAGTATTGACTGGAATGGCGACGTCGAGGAATACGACTACACGCAAGCGGTATCGAGCCTGACCCTCAAACTGGCGAATCTTCAAGAAGACTCCAGCCGCGTCATCAGCCAGGCGCGCAAACGCAGCCCGGATAACTTCACTAAGATCATTCATCTGATGCGTCGAGCCGAAGACCTCGAGCAAGAGTTCGTGGACTGGACGCATACCGTACCCGTCTCCTGCCGCCTGAAGACTGTGGCGTGGACAGACTACATTAAGGACACCGATCTCGTCAGGTCAAATGTGTATCCCGGCCGGGCAGACATATATGCTGATTTCTACATCGGCAATATATGGAATTTATCTCGCGTCTCTCGCCTCCTTATCTCGACTGTCTTGATCAGATGCTCGGCATGGTTGCATGCTCCTGAAGACTACCGCATCACGCCGCAGTACGCCAAAGCCTCCCGTCTCGGTCGTGACCTGATCAGCGAAATTATTGCAAGCGTGCCCTACTTCTGCGGGTGGGTATATAACCCGGAGACCGCGACAGAAGATTTGGCAGATTTTGCATCTCGAGATGATTTGGCAGGGAAAGCACTGGCAGGGATGCTCCTCATGTGGCCGCTCCTAGCAGCGGTGACTTCAGATTTCACAACTGACTCACAGCGGAGCTGGTTAAGTGAGAGATTGAGTGTGATCCCGAAACGGATGGGATTCAATCGGGTCATTGAGTATGGAGAGGTAGGTACCTGCTAGGCAAGTATGGCTTCAATCACTGATCTATGAGGTAGATCCGAACCCGTATGCCTTCACAACTGGTCAAACTCGACACAAGGAATCTCAGTCTAGATTTGGCGGCCGCGAATCCCCTTACATTACAAGGAGTTTGGTGCATGAATACGTTGGGCTCGAAACCAGAGTTAAAGCACGTCGAAGGATTCGCCAGGGAGGACCTTGATATAAATTTCAGCGAGTCCGAACCTCCCAATACTTAGCTGAGAATGGGGCCAATGGAGTCGAGTTCAATCATGTGATCTAAGATCTGAATTGGGATGGTTGATTCATCCAAGTTAGCATGCGGCTTGATTCCGCGACCACTCAAACGATTCGTAATCATGGACAATCGGCACGTGACGGTGTGAGCAGCGTCTCCGTACAAGTGTACGACCTTTCATTCATGCTTTGCAAGTTACCTTGAACAGCTTGGAAATCACAGCGTTGTTATTCCGCACATTAGAAATTGAGAAAACAAAAATATGTCTCAGTATGGTATAAATGATGTACCTGACATCCATCTGAAATCCACTTCGACTCTACTTCAGTCTCACCTTGCACAATCATTTCACTTGCATGCCTTTCTTCTTGCTCTCTTACGCAAATGCCCTGAATACCTCTGTGGAGCTTGATATTCAATCCCCTTTCAATATCTCAACAACCAAGTCCTCGCTTCCCTCCAAGCATCACAGTCCCGTATCCGAAATCATGCCGCAAGCAATTAAGAACGTTGTACTTATCGGTGTAAGTGCTGCTACTCTCTCAGCCAGTTCCTATTCATATCTCGCTGATCACCAAAACAGGGAAGCGGCACAATCGGGGCTACCATCCTCACCGCGCTCATTGCCTCCTCCAAATTCAACGTCACAGTCCTAACCCGCCCCGAATCCACCAACACCTATCTCGCCTCAGTCACCGTGATCAAGTCCGACTACACAGAGCCCAGCCTCGTCTCCGCATTCACCGGCCAAGACGCCGTGATCTGTGCCCTTGGCGCCGATGGTCTCAAAGACGAAATCAAAATCATCGACGCCGCCGTCAAAGCAGGGGTGAAGCGTTTTCTCCCCAGCGAGTTCAGCAGCAATACGCAGAATGCGAAGGCTTGTGCTCTGATCCCGGCGTTTGAGATGAAGGCTGCGGTTATCGAACATTTGAGGAAGCAGGAGGCGAAGGGGATGAGTTGGACGGCTCTTCCGACTGGGCCGCTTTTTGATGGGGTGAGTAATGAGATAGGATTTGTGGAGGTGTATTGTGCTAATTGGGTGTTGATAGGGTCTCCAGACGGGCCTAGTTGGCTTCAACATCAATGATTATACAGCCTTGATCATAGATGGTGGCGACCGACCATTCTCCACCACTAACTTCAGCCAAATCGGTAGCGCAGTCGTTGCGGTGCTCTCGAAGCCTGAAGAAACTTCAAACCAGTTCTGCTACGTGCACTCCTTCGCCGCGACGCAGAATGAGATTCTTGCAGAGTTGGAGAAGGCCACGGGTAAGAAGTGGGATGTGAAGCATTCGACTGTCGAGGCTGCGGAGAAGGAGGGGAGGGAGTTGTTCGCTAAGGGTGATTTTTCGGGATTGCTGTTGCTTCTGAAGACGAATTTCTTGGGTGAAGGGTATGGTGCGGATTATACGAAAGATGCGGCCTTGGCGAATGAGATGCTAGGACTACCGGAGCAGAGCTTAGAGAGCACTGTTGCTGCTTTGGTTGCGGGGAAGTCAGTCTGAGCTCTGATAACCTGACTGGAAATGAATGCGAGCAGGTGATAGATGTAATTCAAGACTTTTCTATAAAAGAAGAGCTGCCTGGAGGATTTCTTTGCCAATCTGGCCTGTATTTCAGCTTGGTTGATGTCGCCCTTCTACTATTCCTCCCCAAGATGATCTATGTTCCGTTGCGGAAATATTCAAATAACATTGATGGGCACTATGTTCTCCCTCACTTCCCATCGATTATCCAACATCTCCCTATCCATGAAGTCAGGAATTTTACAGTTACTAACCACAGCAAAGGACTTGAGATCTAGCGTGCTTCGCATGATGAAAGAGGTGTATGCATCACAGAGGAGCCAGACCTGGTCACCTCGTTGGGCTGTCTCAATACCGTGGCCAAGAAACCCCTTTTTGGTTCATAAGCGTCTTAGTAGAGCACTCTCTACAGGACTGGAGTAAGAATCTAGAAGCAGCGGACATAGAACTACAACCTTTTCTCCACATATCTGTGTCTTTTATAAGTTGGTGTTTTTACTTTGGCGATAAAGGGTGCTATGAGTAATGCCGTAAACTCTTACAAATTCGACAACCAGATTCTTCGCTTCGCAAAAGTTCCTTTTCACGCAGCCATTAATATCTATCTAGAACTATGCCCCAGGGGGGTTAATGGTGCGATTTTTCTGCTTCCATCACCGACGAGGAGTATAAGGCTGTAGGCGCATTAAGGTCCCTGAATTCTATGGTTCCAGTGATTGGAAATTCTATCGCTTAACAAAAGTTCCAAAATCCAAGAGCGAATAATAATGTACCGCTGCCGCCACACCCCCGTGGAACTTTTGACTGCCCAATAAATTGATTTGGGGTGCTGCTGCACGCTGCTCTTCTAACCATAACAAGAGAAGCGGGCTGCCAGATGCCAGGTGCAAGGCTGGTCTGGTCACTTCCTACGAGAATATAAGATGTCGGACATTTTCTACCGGAAAAATAGTAGCAAGCATTTACTTCCAAATCTTGGAAATTAACAATGGATTCACATGCAACTTCAGCATTCAAGACAGACAAAAACAAGGCTCCCAGATACTCTCAAGAGGAATGGGAAGCACAAAAGATCAATGTCAAACGCCTTTACATCACAGAGGACAGGCCTCTCAGAGAGGTCATCGAAGTTCTCAAGCAGCAACATGGATTCATAGCCAGGTACTCTTATTCTAATCTCCTTCACATTTTGAGAGTCATGCCTAATTTGCGCACAGTGAGAAACAACTTAAGAGCAGGCTCCCAAAATGGGACTTGGATATTAAGAACCTGAAGGCTGAGACCATGGAACAACTTGCTCGAACCAAAGCCAAACGCAAGCTTGAAAACAAGAAAAGTGCCTTTCGAGTCAACAAAAAACCTGTAGATGATCGTAAGATTGATCGCTTCATATCCAGAAAGGGGATTTCAGAAGAGCAGCTACTATCAATAACCAGTCCCGTTGATGGTAAATCTTCAAACTGTTAAGTAGGCCAGATAGAAGCTGACATCAGCACTGTAGCACTCTCCCCGGCCTTCAGTGTTTTCACTCCTCAATCTGTTCATTCCCCACTATCTGGGTTGGACTTCGCAGATCGTTCGGTACGCTCACTTACCCCTGGTCTAGACTTCCAAGCATTGTCAATCATCGATCACCAACCTGACCGCTCTGATCGACTTCCAACGATATTGGAGGAGATGACTGTCGATGACCATCCAGGTCAAACAATTCTGTCTCCTGTATTGCAGACCGGCGTAGAAAGCGACCTTTCAATCGTCGGCAACATACATGAAACCTCCCATCAGGGCACATTATTAATCGTAGAGGGGGACCTCATCGTCCTGGATGGTTCCAAAGAAAGTCCAACACCAGCTATATTGAGAGAAGAAGTGGCTACTACGTCTGTCGCTGACGCACATACCGTCTCCGTCTTTGCATGGCCAAGGTCGTCAGAGAAGGATAATGCGAACCATGTGAGACTATCTTATTACCTTGAGTTCTTAGGGTATACGAGAACGTGGCATGTTGAGACAAAGCCAGTTTTTAGTTGGATATGGAGCTGTGTAAGAGAAACTTCCATCTGCTTTCGCTTGATAGGCTGACTTTCCATGGTGCTTTTGTAACCGTCACGGAGGCATGGATACAGCAAGCACTATGCATTGCCCAGATTTTGAATGTAACCATCTTCGCTGCGCGATGTGCCCTGTTGGGTATGTTGAGATGCGCTTTTCTTAGGTACAAGAGTTCATGTACTCCGCGGAAAGAGGGGGTTGATTTGGGAAAAGAATATGGTGGTTTAGCGTCAAGCGTAATGCGACTTCCCGTTTTTTGAAATTTACAAGCTATTCCTCAGTTTTATGAATTTGATTATTTCAATTGAACGTTTCTGAGTTCTCTAGAATAGTAGCCACAGCAATCTGAGTCGACCGGTCTAGAAAAGGAGTAGCTGGTAACACTTGATGACCTTTTCACGTTCGGATTGCTCCGATTTTAGTTGAAATTGAGATAAACTAAAAGCGGGCTACAAACGTATGTATCAGTATAGTTGGCCCCAAATGTACGATAGGGGCGTCAAGGACACAATATACTTGGTACATAAGCCCTAGATTACTGCTTAGAACTAGGCGATTATTGTCATTTGCATAAGGAAGTTAAAGAATCAGAGCCATTGAAATTGTGAGTAGCTTGTAATGGAGCAAACTGGTGGGTGTTTCGATTGAGTGGTGACGTGCTTGGCCTCGCAAACACACCTCTGTAGGTGAGAGACGCAGAACAAACTCTGAGATTTAAGCGGCCTCTTAGAGCACTGGCATCAATAAATAACAAAATTGTTTAATACTGTATAAGGGAAAATTTGGAATTTAGATTTGTCTGTAGAAGACCGCCAAGAGAAGATGTAAGGCATCGAGCCAGAGTAAAAGTTTGGCTTCGTGCAACTACTCATCGAGGAAGCCTCTGCCATCCAACAGCTTTCCATCGTCGAGCAACATTCCATCATCTACTTACCACTCACTGGTAACACTGCTCTTGCTCCTCAATTACGACACTCTTACCAATAGCGCTGTATAAAGCTTCCTCGTACACCTCCCCCATCTACTTCGCTTTTCAGCATGCCTCCGATCTTTCGAAAGGAGCAAAAGGCGGATAGTCTCCACATCGAGATCATTGATAAGACCTTCAGTAAAGACGAGAGAACGACCACTGCTATTGCCAATCAGCCTCCAGAGCTCCGATTCTCACAGCCTCTGGTAATAGCCGAACAAGACAAAATCAACTACCACGAACTGCAACCCAACAATCCCGTCTTCACTGAGACGGAGATCGAGAAGTCAATGGGGAGAGGCATCCCGAAACAAAAGAATGAGTATACTTTAAAGGCTCGCCAGTGTGTCTCTCCGGATCAAATGCAAGAGCTTGGTTTTCTGGAGGACTGCGATATGTTGAGGGCCTTCATCTTGAAGAAGGAAACCAGAGGCAATGTCCTCAAGGCTCAAGTTCCAGATCATGGATGACGGAGAGGGACTGAGACCTTCGATTTCGGAGCCGCAGCACAAAGAGGGTGTAATGGTATCACAATGTCCAAAGCACTCCTCAATGGGAAGCCAATCGAGAGAGAGCCTAGTGGCTGGAATTGGGCCTTTTATATGTTTATTGTTCGATATATCGTCATTATATCGAACAAATATAATAAACACTTTTAATTAGTCAGTTTAATATGATATAAGTTACTATTTTTATATTGCAATATTATCACAAGGGGGTTTATTGGACCAATATTATCATATCGTTATTGTGCGCGACACTGCCCGGGCAGATTCGTTCTCATCGCTTTCGGCGTGTACTGCACTGCTTGGCCACTTAGTGCCTTAATTTTCTCAGGTCGAAACGTATACGGAGACTTGGAAGCAACGATTACCCTATAGGATACGTCCCCAACATACCAACCCTATCTCGATACAACCCTAGTCTTCCTACTGGTCGAGGAAATATCGTCGGCTATTGCAATAGCTCGTCATTCAGTGCTAGAGTTGGCGGAGTTTCGGATGACTTCTACGATCCGATTGCAGCGAGATTTGGGGGATCGAGAGACAGCCATGCCTAGTCCATCTTCCGATTCCTTCGCGATTACAATTGGGACAATATCGACGTGATGAGCCTTGATCCTCAGCGTTTCTGCGAAATGCACTGGTACCTCGATGAGGATGGGAATAAGTGCGCTCCTGATATGGAGATTGCAGAGATTGCTTCCGAAATTGTGTTGAACTTTGGAAAGTAGCCAAAGAACGCGGAGGTCAACTCTTATTTGAAACGCTACGTCCCGAGTACGCTGACCTCAAGGAGGCACATATCAGCATTAATGGCACCTATAGAATGCCCAAGGATAAGACGGCAAAGCCTCAAATCACAGTTACGAGATTGTCGTCGTCACAGCTAAGCCGGCGGAATCGAGATCCAGTGCACCTACGTCAAGGACATTAAGAGATGCGAAGTGACATTCCATGAGCGAATGAACGAAAAAACCACCTGTGCTCATCATAGCGGAGAAAAGGTCACATATCCTGATCAAATCCAGTGTGAGGGAAAGACGAGGGAAAGACGAAGGACGGAAAGGGACCACAATGCAAAGCCTTGTTCTTTCTCCGTAGCGACGGGTTACGAACTTGCACCACCCATCCTAAAGGTGCAAAGAAGAGGAAGTTTGATAAATTCATGAAGTCGGAGGATGATGATGCGGAGATGGAGGAAGCTGAGGCTGATGTTGAGGACTTCCAGCAAGGTAAAATGAAAATGACGAGCAGATGGATGATGCTTAGGCGATCTGAGGGAGGACGTCGCTCTAGGTACATGATGTAGGACTAGGGTAAGCAATGAGATAATAATGAAGCAAACTTTCCTTCATGACTCTCTGCGTTGAAATACTCCTCCGTGATGAAGTATTGTGGTTCGTGAGGTACGAAAATTAAAATGAACGATAGTCATGTGATCAGGCCTGATTTTTAAGGCTTGAGAAAGAGCTAGGGTTTGATGAACGGCCGCAGCACTTCATATCCGAACCTAGCTACTGTAGACATTGACACATCAAGAACTCACTCCTTATTCAAGCCTAAGCACACTGCTTCATCACGAAGCTCTTCGTTATTTGAGTCACTCTATCATTACGCAGCGAAATCTACCCCCTTTTCACTCGCTTGGCTTAAAAGCTTAGACCCAGGCGGGCCGGCCCACCACCCAGAGCGCACTACATCCACAAGGTTCAATACCTGCATACAAGAACTCTGTTCGACAGGACTATACACCCTGAAGCGTTTTAATGAAGTAGCTGTGACGCTTTGAATTCTGTTCACAATTCCTGCTTAGCAATCGCGCTTCTTGTGCCACAGCCCCGCAGCTGCCACAGCCAACATACCAGAAGCCGGTCTTTCCTCACATTTTGGCTTGCGGATCTAAGTAACCATCATGTCCTATAGTATTCTTCTTGCTGTTACAACAGCACTCATTGCTATATGTATTATTCGCTGGATACGAATCTTAAATGATATCTTCACTGCGAAGGAGTCGGACTCCCAGGACCTCATCAGCAGCTCGTTAGAGCCTAACAGGCTCGGCAAACTCCTTACGACAGCACTGCCGGACAGTGTCATATTTCCAGATGACCTTACCGCCATCAAGCGGTGGATGAACTCCTATTGGGCCAAGCAAGAATGCGAAATAGTCCCAGGCTGCGTCATGCGGCCGCGCGATGTTCAGGAGCTCTGTGCTGCCGTCAAGATCCTCAAGAAGGATTACGATGAACAAGAAAATCAATCCGGGAAAGCCGAAGGACTCTTCGCCGTCCGGAGCGGTGGCCATTCTCCCATCCCAGGAGCAGCAAGCATCAACGGAGGCGTTGTCATTGATCTCAGCCTTTTCAACGAAGTCACACCCTCAGAAGACGGCTCAAGCGTAGTTATCGGGACTGGCGCCCGCTGGGGAGATGTCTCTAAAGTCCTAGACTCACAAGGTCTTGCCGTGGTCGGAGGCAGGAACTCATCAGTTGGAGTCGGCGGCTTACTTCTAGGCGGAGGCCTCTCTTTCTTCTCCCCTCTCTTCGGCCTCGCCTGCTCCAACATCATAAGTTACGAGGTTGTACTCGCTTCGGGAACTCTCACCACAGCCTCCGCAACCACCAATCCTGATCTCTGGCGTGCGCTCAAAGGCGGCTCCAATAATTTTGGCATCGTTACTCGGTTTACATTGCGAAGTTTCCCAGCTACCAAAGTATGGAGCGGATTCCTGTACATGCCTTCGTTCCAAGCCAACAAAGCCCTCGTTGCTTTCCATGACTTCGTTGCCCGAGCAAATCCAAATCCTGGCTCATCCAGTCCCAACAGCAATAACGAATACGACGCCCACGCCGCTGGTCCCATCGCCTGCTTCACATACGTCCAACCCCTCAACATGCAAGCCATCTCCATAAACCTCGTACATACCGCACCTCCCCAAACTCCAAACTCAAATGCCTGGCCCAAATGCTGGAAGACTTCCAAATTTAGCTCTCTCTTCCGCTTCTGGAGCACATGCCATATTAGATCACTGACCAGCGCAACCGAAGAACTGAGCTCCCTCAACCCGCCTGGGCGCCGTCAGGAACTCGGGACTACGACTATAAAGAACGATTCCGCCACAATTGCTGCCGCGCATTCCGCGTACGTTGACGTTATTCCTTTTTTGAAGCGCGTCAACGGAATAAACTGGACCTTCGTCCTGCAGCCGTTTATACCAGAATGGGCGCGTAAAGGCGACCCGAATCCCCTTGGTCTAGACGATGGTACCGATGAGCCACTTATAATGGTGAGCTTCACCATAAATTGGTTAGACGGGAAGGACGATGAGGCCGTGAAGAGGTTGACTAGGGAGACGGTTGAGAAAATCGAGAAGTTTGCGAAGGAACGGGGAACCTGGCATCGGTATCTGTATTTGAATTATTGTGGGGAGTGGCAGAGGCCGTATGAGGGGTATGGGGTGGAGAATTGGAGGTTTTTGAGGGAAGTGAATGGGAGGTATGATCCGGAGGGGTTGTTTCAGAGGGGATGTGTGGGTGGTTTTAAATTGGGCGTGGAGGAGGGGATGAATTGAGACGGAGCTGTGTGGATAAAGAACTGTAGGTGACAACATTACGGCTAGTAATACATTTCATTCTATGCTCCGCAATACAGAATGCTAAAAGGTACAATAGAACGTAGGTAACAACATTCCTCTTGTCATATATCCTACATAACTCCTGTCCCAACTCTAGACTCAACCTTCATTCCTTCCCACTCATGCGCGAAACACATGCCTCCGCCAGTGAGGAATCTCCGAGGGCTCCGGAATCGGGAGTGCCTCTCTCTTAGTCGGATGCCGGTGTCCATGACCAGCTGGTGCGGTGCCGGCAGACGCTGCGGCCGACGTCCACATCGTGACCGTTACTGTGGGACTACATGCTACGGCAGCCTGGGCCAGAGACAGAGAGGCTCCAGCGGCAGTAGCAGTTCCTGTAGCAACTGCGTCCGAGGTAGCAGTGACTGGGACAGTAGCCGTTGCCTGGCAATCTCTCATTAGCACACATACCAAGTAAGGAATTTCCAGTCAGGGAAAGGAACAACATACTGTAATAGTTCCCGGAGTCGTAGCCGTCGCACTGGCAGTGCTTGCCGTTCCTTGACACTTATTCATCTGGCTGAGGCAATCCGTCCCCTGGAACGAACCTCCAGCCAAGCTAGCACAAGCATTGAATTGATGCGTACATGCAGCAGCGGCGGCATCTACAAGTTCAACGAAGACTTCCTCGAGCACGATAAATTCTCCAATGGTGCCAGTGACACCTGGAACGGCACCGCCGAGGGAGAGCTCGAAGATGAAGAAGGTGACGATTTCGACGACGACTGTTGTGGTGGATGTGGTTGAGACGGAGGTTGTGGCCGCGAGAGCTCTGGTCGTGCTCGAGGCTGTGAGGAGAGCTGTTGTGGAGAGAGACGTTGTGGATGCAGAAGTTGTGGCTACGGAGAGTGTGGTCGACAGATTGGATAGGAGCGAGCTGGTTAACACCGAGCTTGATGAGCCGGTATTTGTCGAGTTGGAGGTGGAATTGGTGGGTTGAATCGTACCGTCGAGAATTGCCTGCACATCATCAGTAAATTGCGGATTTTGGAGTATGGTTCAACGTACCTGCAAAACTTGAGTGTTGATGGTAGCCGCAGTAACAATGCAGTCACCATTGACAGTCTGATTGACTGGACTCTCAGCCAATCCGAAGATCGTCTGGCATCCCAGGGACGGTGCCGGCCCAAAGCTGGTGGCAAAACGATTGGCCAAGAATGTGAAGAGATTGCTGGATGCGCCAGGAGCTGGCGACGTTGCTCCAGAGAACAGTTCCTCGTTCAAAGCAATGAAGAGTCCGGACTCGGCATAACGTTGACAGTATGTGGTGGCTGAGGCATTGGCAAGATCGGCCGCTTGGGGCTGACCCACACCTGCACGATAGAGGTTGGTCTTGACGAGGGATTGGGTGATCGTCCCAAGATTGCCGGTATCTGCAATTCCATTCTGGTCGATGACTGTGAAGTCATCGCTCCTAAAGTGAATGTCAGCAGGTGCTCAAATACTGAAGGAGCACTTGAATTACTCACAATGAGACGAGAGCTGGTCCACCAGCAGGCGGGTAGATTTGTGATTGTAGTTCCTGCTTTATGTCAGTCGCGGTGGATTTCACATACAAGAACGAACCTACGTTCAAAGCCATGGCGGATGAGACACCGTTTGGGGTTGTGATTGATGGTGCTGTGTAAGATGTGCATCCCAAGGTTGGCTGAAGGAACGCGTTAAGCAGTAGGTTGTCGGATCCGTTATTGATCACTGGAAGAGTCAGCGATAAGGAAGTTTCCAGAGGGAAGATGACTTACCTGTTGAATTCTTATTGGCAGCTGCATTTTCTGCGGTGTTCTGGGCAAGGACAGTTCCGTTGATCAACAGATACATCGAGTCAACGTTATCACTTTGATCCATATCAACCATGCGGAAGTCCCGAGTTACTGGACATGCCTGTGTTGTTGCAGCCTTTGTAGTCGTTCCTGGAGCGGGGACTTTCAAGAGACCGCTGGCCACTGCTGCATAAGCTGCTTCGAAGAAGGCAGGCGAGTTGCAATAAGCAAATTGGCCGAAGATCGAATTTCCATCGCCATTCACACAGGTATTTGTATCTCCAGTAAGGGTAAGAGTCACTGCGTTGGATCCGAAGAAGATTCCCACCACTGCATTGGCTGGTAAGGTAGGCACAACGGGTGTTATGAAGTCGACGGCTGCGACGGCAGCGTCCTGGTTGATGACCAATGGGTTATAGATTTGAATGTCTCCCGTAGCGGGATCCAAGATGGCTGCTTCGACGAAACAAGCTTCAGTTGCAAAGACTGTTTGGTCACAACCGGTCATCTTGTATGGAGTAGCAAGACCTTCCGCAGTTAATGGATTGTTGGGGACTTGGAGAACACAATTTGTTGTCTGGGCCACCACGGCTGATGCCATGGCAAGGGCCACGAGGCTGGAGGAGGCAAACATCTTCGAAGATATGCAGAATCAAGCTTAAAGAGTGTGGAGAAAAGAATGCAAGGCTACTGAAGGTGTCCAGCACGTCTGTGAAAAGAATGGCAACGCAGGTAAAGAGCGTGGGAAGGGATCGTGGAAAGGAACAACTCCCTGAACCTACAACAGCAGTTTTGGGGAACGTCACTCTCAAATATGCTCGCATCTCGCCAGTCATGATTCTCTTCAAGCCTACTCTGCCGCTCTCAAGTTTCGGCGCGATGACCAAGGAGATAGGAGATGAGTGCACTCGAGAGGACTGCCCGCATTCGACGTCTTGATACGATAGATTGCTAACAGGGAGGGTCTGATTGGATGGTGGCGAAATGTTCAGACGAAGGATGGGAAGGTCGGATCAGATACCGGTAAGGGTTACTTGAAAATCAGATTCCAGCGCAGCTGGAAACAGTCTTGGCATCAGATGAATGTCACTTGAAAGAAACAACTGGTGGCCGCGTACGCTTACCCTGCTTAAGAACAAAAATTAAGATGGCAGGATTAAGCATGATACGTTGAAAGGTTTGAAGAGTTTCTCAGGGTTGAGAGGTATAAGCTTTTGGTAAAGCTTTTGGCCAGGTCGCGTGGAGATTTGAGGAAGGATCGTGTGGCTTGTCTCGATACAGCTCGCTTGAACCCTTGCGAAACCGTTGGTGATCCGAATTCTCTACCGCATTACCGCAGCCAGAGTTTCAAGGGTCCTCGGTTCTATCCGACACTCGTTTTTGAGTATCAGATTAATGGATTAATCGGACTCGTTTCTTATCTGAGCATGTGCTTGCTGCCACGAGAGCGCGTACAGGCAGCGGTCGCAAAATAAAGAGCAAAAACGCCGCTGTAGCCTGAAGGCCCTGTAAGGCCATAGGAGGCCCTGTAGCTGCCCTGTAGCTGTCGCCAAAAGGCTGTTTTAGTGGACGAAGCCCTGAATTTCAGCGGGTCGGCGCTGTAATTTTAGCATCCCCTTTGGACAGTGGCGCAATAATTACAGGGCACTTTTCCAATCAGTAGTCTTCGCTTCCACTAATGAGACACTTTTCATTGGTCCCTTGGCCAGATTGCAGGGCACGGACAGGCTTCACAGCCGCCTACAAATGCCATCATCTAAACGGTGTTTTTGGCCTATTTTGCGACCGCTCTCCGCACTTAGGTACAGACAGGTGATTTGTGGCCTTCCACTCAACTTTGAAGAAAAGAGTGAACATTCACCGACACTTGTCTATCCGGGTATCACATTGCATTGAATTGTCCATCAAGGAATCATTCGGATCATTGAATATGATTCAATCCTTCCTGAGCCCGAGTGCCGGACAGCGGTTTGAAGGAGGACGGGAGGTACCTTCCACGGTCAACCCTGAAATCTTACTTGATCGACGTGCACATCATCTCGAAGATTACGAGTCCAAGAGCTTCAGAAGAGCAAAGATATTTCTACCCTTCTTCGACTAGCTTGGTATGATCGTCCAGGTCTGCGCCACCCAGAGGAGCCTCCCCCGCAGTTAGCAAAGGAAGCCCGACCCTGACTTCGCAAGGATCAAGTGAAATAACCCCAGACTGACCAGATTTCACCTGGAACTAGCAGGCGCCCTGTATCGTCATCGCAACAAAATTCGATACTCAGTTCATCTACTAGGTGGGTTGGACACAGAGTGCGCAGCCGAGCGAGCTCTGAAAATCGCAGGACCTTGCTGAAAAGTCTGATTACAGAATTGAGGGTGGAGGAAAGAGAGCTCAGTTTGGGAACTTCAAATGAGGCACCTGAAGACAGAAAGCAGCCCGTGATCACGCTCCTTGACGGGTAGATTGTGCTCGCGCCGCCCGGCGACCGCGGCTCTATCCACTGGCCGTGTGTGGAAACCAAAGGCTGGCTCGGCTTCCAGAATCTCGCTTCGGGTAGGTTCCTAGGCCATGATATGAAAGGGAGACTGTGCTGCTCAGTCGAGCGCCAACAAGGGTGGGAGAACTTTTGCGTTAGGATGAGGCCCGAGGGAGGCTATATCTTGCTCATGACGCATTTTGAGAGGCTATGGAGTGTGGGAATCAAGCTGGAGCAGGGGGTAGAGAAATTGGCAAAGATCGAGAGTAGGGGATCTGATGAGATGGTTTGGGAATTTGTTAAGGTTAAGTGCTTTGGAGTTTTTATCGCTCACAATTCATGCCCCTTAGATGAAAATCAGAACCCTCAAAACAAATTTATGTATTTGTAAGCTACATAACTGCTACTTGTTGTATTCACTGCAAAGTCCTCATGTGTTGTTCTGTATGCCACCCTCTTAACGCAATATCCCACCACCTATATGAAGAGCGTAGCCTTCATCGCGATGTGTAAGAACATCTACTCGCCATATCTCTGCTCCGCTCTGCGAATCAAACGCCGCCCGGGCGCAAACCATACACCCCAAGCGCCGCTAACACGCAGTGAAGAAAAGCAAAACCATACAAAACATAAAACTATCTCCCCTCTGACCCAGAGCCAGCGACAACCTCAAGACACGGTAAACAACATCTAGTTGCCCCTGAACAAGAACTGCATATCCTCCGGCGTCAAACTCTCCATCGCACTCTCATCCGCATTAATCGTGCTATTAATCATATTCGCCTTCTTCTCCTGCAGCAAGACCATACGACTCTCGACCGAATCCTCAATACACAACCTCGTAATAGAGCATGGTCTCGCCTGTCCAATGCGATGGCAACGATCCGCACTCTGCCACTCCGCAGCAGGATTCCACCACGGATCGACGATGAAGACTTTAGAGGCTTCAGTAAGGTTGAGCGCCACGCCGCCGGCCTTGAGGGAAACGAGAAAGCACTCGACGTTGACGTTGGTCATGAAGTGGTTGATGGACGCCTGGCGTTGAGAGGGAGTCATGGAGCCGTCGAGCATGACGGTCGTGATGCCGGCGCGGCGGAGACGCCATTCGACGAGCTGGAGCATGGTCGTGAACTGGCTGAAGATGATGGATTTGCTGGACATGTTCTTGGACCGAAGTTCGTGGAGGTCGTGGACAAGGGCTTCAATCTTGGAGCTTGAAGTCCAGTTCTCCATCTTGATTCTGTTGATGATGGATGACTTCTTGACCATTTGCTCGTCTTGTTCGATCTCGGGCTGCTCGAGATCGATGCTAAGTGGGATGTGGCATGTTGGACAGTCGGGCTCATCTGCGATATAATCAGTATGGAGTAGGGACTGTGGAGATGAGGTCTATACCTGAAGAATGAAGGTAGTTCTTTGCACACTCTCGACAGAAGTCATGGCGACAAGAAGATCTGATAGCCTCCTCCGCAGTCTCATCGCAGATACAACAAACCAAAACATTCTGGCCACCTTCGCCATTTTTCTTCAGAATCAAATCAGGATGGTCAGCAACTTGACGCATTTGCATGATTAGACCAAAGATGTTTGCATAGTTGTTGAGAAGAACACCCTGTGCGACGTAGGTTTCGAATTTGCGTGTACCGTTGTTCATGATACTTCCTGCAAAATCGTTCTCCTCCTCTCCAAAGAAGTGCCGATCAACGTAGATTTCCTTGGCTGGCAACTCCATAGCAGAAGAGTGGTCACGCTTGACACGACGAAGCATGAATCGATCGGTAAGAATTCGGAGCTTCTGGAAAGCCTCCTTGCCAGGTCCTCTGTTGCCAAACTTCTGGATCGGGTTCAAGAGTTCCTGATTGAAGACAGAAACGTGCTGCATACCACTGTGACCACAACCGGAGCATCGATTGTCCGCGTTCATGTCCCAATTCAAGGTCGAACATGGGCATTGCTTGCAGAAGTAGCAGGCAAAAGGGCGAATGTCGAGGAAGCGAACCAGGGAGAAAAATTCACCAATGCGGTTTTGCAAGGGAGTTCCCGACAAGCACCACTTGTGGTCAGCCTTCAGCGCGAAACAAGCCTTGGCTGAGCCAGTAGTTCGCTGCTTGATGTTGTGTGCCTCGTCCAAGATGACTCGATGGAAATGAATCTGATGGATAGGGCTCTTTTCCTTGTGAAGACCGTTCTTGCGCTTGAATCCCTTCTCCTGCTTTCGGTACAGAGACTCCAAACTGTTGTAAGATAAAAGGATGACATCAAATTTCATGAGATCCTTCACAGTGATTCCTCTCGTCTGAGCATTCGTACCATGATAGACGAAAGTTTTCAATGTGCCATCCGTGTATGAAGCGATCTCTTGCTGCCACTGCATTAATGCGACAGGTGGGATCAAGACAAGGGACGGCTTCTTGGCTGGCCAGTCAGACATGATCAGGGAGACTGCCTGGATTGTCTTGCCCATTCCCATCTCGTCACCCAACAAACCACCACCCCATTCCGTACCCTCCATAGCTTTCATCCACGCGACACCCTCGAGCTGGAAAGGCTTGAGTTCGCGGTTGATGTTTTTGGGTTGTTCAATTGTGACAGATCCAATCTTAGGCAAGTTTTCCAAATCCTTCCACATCGTATGGAGCTCTGGATGGTGAGCTTCGAGACGAGCACGTTCTTGTTTACCTCGTCGGCTCATTCTCTCTTCCATGAGATTGATTCTCTGGCGAGCTGCCCGGCTAGAACGAGGGGGATGGCCCCGTGCTGGAATGCCGACGGCGTCATCATCACCATCATCGGACGTTGAAAAGTCCGACAAAGCGGCCAGAGCATCAGAATCAAACTCCTCATCTTCGCTGTCAGACATCAAGGGTGTGAGAGCTGAATCTGAAGTTGATGTCTTTGTTTCCTCTCTCTTCAACACGGCGCGGACGGCAGCTCCAATCTGATCTCGGGATGGGAGAGATAGAGCAGGCATCTGACTCTTTTGTGCAGACTTGGGGCTGCTCTTGATGGGCTGCGCTCGAGACTGAGCAGAAGACATCGGGATAGGGCCTTCAGAGAAGTCATCATCTTCAGAGTCATCAATCTCGATGAAGTCGTCCGAGTCCTCGGAATCCAACACTTTGTACTTTCCCTTCGACTTGGTCTCGAACTTTACTGAGTTTGAGCTACTAGCACTAAGCTCAACCTTTGGTCGCTTGGCCAGACGAGGAGAGTGATCGAGCAAGCCAAAATTATCATCCTCAAAGTCAGATGCGAAATCCGTCTTGGGAAGGAGCTTCTGGACTTTGCGAGGAGTTCGCCGGAGAGAGACCTCACTAGCAGCAGCCATTGATGCGGCTGCAGCATCTTCCTGCTCTTGAAGGGCACGAGCGAGCTGAGCATCGGGGGTGTTATCATCGTCGTCTTCGTCTTCATCGTCATCATCGTCGATTGTGGGTCTCTTTCTCTTCGAAGAGTTCAAGGAGAACTTGCTATTGCGTAAGGCAGCAGCTCTTGCCAAGGCGCTGACAGCTGGAGTAGAGGACTCGGCAGGGGCCGTAGCTGCGGGTCGACGTCCTCGTCTGGCAGTAGATGGCTTGGAAGCCTCCGCTGGAGTCGCAAACGCGCTTGTGGCAGGTGTAGAATATCCGCTATCTTCGTTGTATTCGTTCCTGGTTGATACGGAGGAGAGTGATTCGCGACTCTTGGCTGGTGTCTTCTTCTTTGCACTCATGTATTCTCCGATATTGGAAGGGGATGGGAAGTCGGATATCGATTCATCGTCGCCTGCTACAGAGGAGACTCGTGTATTGTTTTCTTGCTTGATGTCTGACAAGTCTCCGAGACGTGCTGATCTTCTGGTGGCTTTTTCCGCGTTCATCAGTGAATGGCAACGAACTAGGGAAACAAGTAGAAGCTCTGCAAGATTCCATGTCGCTTTAAGGCATGATACTTACAGGAAGAGGGCCTGGAGCTTGCTGCACTTCCGGCGAGGCTCTCCACCTTGCGAGGCCTACCTCTGGGTCGGCTAGTAGGAATGCGTGCCATCGTTGTTGATGGGATGTATTTGAGGTATTAAAGAAGCAAGGGAACACGATCGCGGCTAAGTCGGGGTCAAGGTTGAATGGTGTTGTGAAGCCTCGCGAGTGGGACTGGGGAAAGTCGTGAATCCACAGGCGGGCCAAATGCAGGGGCCGAGCTCGTCTTATCGAGGCAATTGATAAGGTCGAGAAGTTGAAAAGGCTGGAAAATCAGTCGCCGACGGGCGGTATGTTCTGAAATTCGTACCGGAGATTGGAAAGTCGTGATGCCCTCGATGCCGAGTTGCGGTGATGCAGGAGAGAGGAAAAGGGGACGAGCAAGAAATTCAGGCAGTCGCCACCAAGCCCAAAGAGAAAGAGCTTCAGTCGCGCTTTTCTTTCGCGAAGAGCACTAGTACCCGTAGTCCCGTGACCTTAACGCATAATGATTGGCTGGTTTTCGCGTTCGATTCCCTCTTTTGCGCGCTGACCTGGGAAGCCGATTGATGCGATAATCCACGACTCGTCTGATACAATTGAAGCATCGTGCAATACACCCGTCAAGAACACGCCAAGAATCCTGCGATATTGTACCCTTCTTCTGCAACGGCTCGGTAATCGAGTGGGAATCTGTATCAACATGTAAGAGAAACCAGATAAGGCTCCAAACCACAGCTCCTAACTTCCCAGGTCGACTCCTAACAATCCACCTCCTCCAGCGGGCGGACCTCCCCAAAGAGCTGCTCGTCAGATTCGTGGGCCGTAAGCTTCTCGGAACCCTGCCTGATCTTGATACTGATCCACCTTTTTAGACAGTCAGCCCTGACTGATTTCCTTGCCGTGAGTCTGAAGACTTCCTGCCCATCGGCACTCCAGCTGATATCTGCAGTCTCACAACATCAATGCCAATCAAATCCGACAAGATGCCAATGCTCGACGAGCCGCTGCTCTTGCCTCGCAGCAAGCTGCAGCCGGAGAAGACGAAGACGATGATGATGCTGCTGAGCCTGTCACACAGCCAGTGCCAACCCGAACTCGGAAAAATGAGACGAAAGCACAAACTGCGAAGCGGAAGAAGGAAGAAGAGGTACATCTCCCTCACCCAGAATCCTGCGTGACTGCGCTAACCCATTGACAGAAAGCCATAGCGAAAATCAAGGCCTCCAAAGCATTCCAACGCAGACGAAAGCAATATGGTTCCGGCGAGGAGATGACAGACGAAGATGAGGCAGCACGAGCTATATTCGAAGAGGACATGGCACCACTCCCTGCTCAGATGGAGAACTGCGAGATCTGCGAGAAGAGATTCACGGTCACCGGATACAGTCGAGCAGGTCCAGATGGAGGATTGGTCTGCCAGAAATGTGCCCGGGATCTTGATAAGGAAGAAGGTGCTGCTCGCAAGAAGAGAAAGACAGCCGCTGGACAAGCACGAAGAAAGCTGCAAAGCAACCTCCTTGACGGCATCTACCCTGGTGCGAAAACCCTGGTCACTCTATGCATCGAGACCTTGGCCAAGAACGTCGACAAAGCCGAAGATTTCGGTGATCTACCAGCACTTCTCGTCGATAAGCTCGCTGCCATTCTCTCAAAGAACAGATTGATGAACCCACAAACTCTTGATCTCTTCCTGAGACCCGGCTACGACACTGTCACTGTCTACGATGCAGCCAAACTTGGGTCGGATGACTTTATCCGAATCTTCCAGATCTGCCCGACAGTCGAACATCTTCGACTTCGGAATGCCATTCAGTTCAAGAACAAGGTCATGGACCATCTTCTGGGAACCACAGTCAAACTGGAGTCACTCAGCCTACACGGAGCCAACCTGATTGACGATGAACGGTGGAACCAATATTTACTCGAGAAGGGTTCACATTTGAAAGCATTGAAGGTCTATTACACCGATGGTCACTTCGGTGACGAGCAATTGGAGCTTCTCACCACCACATGCCCCAATCTCAAGCGGCTCAAAGTCTCACATAACCAAAAAGTCACCGACGAGGGCCTCAAGCACATTGCCGCCCTCCCCAACCTCCAATACCTCGGCCTCGAAATCTACAAGAACACAACCTCAGAACCATACGTCCACATCATCAACAGCATTGGCCCCGCTCTCCGCACCCTCTCCCTTTCCACAGTCCACTACATCGACGACACCGTCCTCACCGCCATCCATAACAACTGCCAGTCCCTCTCCAAGCTCCGCATCACCGACAACGAAGTCCTCACGGACGCCGGCTTCGCCGCCCTCTTCACCAACTGGCGCAATCCGGGTCTCACTTACATCGACTTCCACAAATGCCGACACGTCGACGCCGCCGACCCGCGCGAAAACCCTGACAACACCGGCCTCTGCTCTGCCGGCTTCGCAGCCCTGATGTCGCATTCCGGGGAGTCGCTCAAGCATCTGAACATCCACTCATGCCGCCACATCTCGACGGAAACATTTGAGCATGTCTTTGCGATTGATAAGAAGTACCCGGAGATGCGGGAGATGGATATCAGTTTCTGTCAGGGGGTTAATGATTATGTCGTTGGCTCCATCTTCCGTAGCTGCGAGAACATCAAGACGCTGAAGGTGTTTGGAAATTTCGGTGTGCGTGATGTTAGAGTGCCGAAAGGAAAGATCTTGATTGGTGTTCCGAATGCGCTGGGTATGCAGATTGAGGGGACGGAGGAGGACGAGGGACGGATGATTTGAGTCATGTGTTTCGTGGTGCGACGACCAGCAAGGTGGTTACGAGAGGATGGTATATGGTTTGTGTACATGGATATAGAGATAGATTTGGCTTATCTGGCTAGTGTGGGAAACTGATGATATGGGGAGTTATGGTACAGCTGGCTTGGCTTGGTGGCATTCTGCTTTACGTCCTCATGAACATGCTGAGCAGAAGGTAAAAATAGTATTGCAGAGCACAGTACAATAAACGAGCTTTTATGTCCTTCCCTTTCTGTTTGTGCTTTGTCTTCGTTTTGATGCAATGCACCTCAGTAGGTATTTAATTAGATACTCATGAAGGGGAAACATTCATGCCAGCCAAGCATTTATCTCACTGTCTATTTATCTCTCCGGCTTTTATTCATCCCACATCCATCCATTTTTAGTCGTTGAATTAATGCAGCATCTTACACCCGCTAGTGCCTGCCTCATCGGTATATAAACACTCTGCCTGCATTTCCAAGTACTGCTTATTACTTTTTCAGGAGAGTCCTTGCGAGAGAAACTGCGGAGGACCAAGAGACCGTTGACCAAGGTTCTCTTCGGTTCAGATGCCTGTTAAATCTTACCTGGCTTGATATCATTACCGGGCCAAGTGCTCTTCGAGTGGCCGGCGCTTTCCAGTGCCAGGCCACTTGTGCTCTGCTTCCATTTTTTTGCTTCATTTAGTTAAGTATCGTTGAGTTTCGGCCCAATGTCAATATTCAACTCATTGTCGAGCTCCATTTCATCGTCAAATTCAATTCCGTCGTCGAGTTTCAGCTCACTGTCAAAATGGTCTCATTGTCGAATTCGAAGTTTGTCTCAGAAAGGAGCTAACTCGAGTGAGAGGCAGATTGCTGTGGACGAGGAATATGTCTTCCTTATATACTTTCCAATCTTTCAAGTTCCATTTCCCAACTCGGGCGCTCAGGAAGGAGGAGTGCTCAGAGGAGGAGTTGTCAGCTGCAGGGGACGCTACAGGGGTTGCTTTAGGGGACGCTCTAGGCCTGAAGTGCTGAAACTCGGAGTCACCGGCGAGGCCAAATTAGCATTCAGCCCAAGCTATTTTAGGGGCATATAACCTATAGACCCCCTATTTTACACCCTATATAATAGCCTAGAACTCACGGTACAGAAGGATCAATCAAGTCGATTATCACTAAATCTTACCCTCGCATGACCCAGTCGATAGGAGTGATCATGCAAAAGCGTTGTGGTACCACCTTCAATCATTCACGTTCTTCCGTCCTCAGTAAAGTGAAGTGGTAAGGTCAGTGCTTGTCTTGAGATATAAATGCCCGCTAGCGTTGTCAGGTTGCACTTTTTTTTTTTACTTCACTTAGAAGACAAAGAACCGGATCTACAAGTCCATGTGCAAAGTTTATGAATTTTAATTTGCTTCATTGACAGAGTTACCGACTCTGTTACACTGCGCTAGTACCCTCCTTGTCGATATAATTAGCCTGCCAGCTTCTACCAACTCTTGCATGAACACATAGTCTCAACACTCAAGCTACTATTGCTCAAGTCTTCAAGTTTAATGAGAGGTCAGACTGCCATAGGTTAGATTCAGTCAATAACTGCAGAAGGCCTTCCGTCGCATGTCTTTTATATAGCAGCCCCTAATGCTCTTCACCTTCACTTACTCTTCTCGTTATTTATTCAATGGCAAGATTGCTCCCACTTTAACTAATAGTCGACTTTTTGATTGTCAAGGCAAGAAGAATCGTCAACCAGATTTCCATCTATAAGAAAATGTTCTATATAACTTTTCATATAGATCAGCGTTCAATAAAAAGCGCTTGCCAATTAGGCAAGGCGATTGCAGCAAGACGCCAACTAACGTTGAATGCACATGCTTCAATGCTTATTTTTATAGAGGGCCTATGATTCTTTACACATAGATCCATCTTATATTGAATGAGAAAGCATCTATTAGCATCCGCTTGTGCCCACCAAATTGGGCATATGTACACACTCAGTCACTCGTGTTCTTCCATAGCATTAACAAACGCTCGTGCTGGCACCTTGAGAGGTCGAGCTGAGGTTGCGTTACTTACCCTCTTTCAGACTCGGTTGTCAGCTAACAACCTTGTTTAACCACCCTCCCCTACACATTAGCTGAAGGTGACTGCCTCCACTCCCATTCTTCCTCGGATAAGATAGACACGGTTACTTTTTATCTAAAGGCTGATTTCCTGCCAATCGTCGCGTCAAATAAAAACGTCGGCTAGTGTGATTGAGGCAGAAACATCTTCTACAAAGTGTCACAGCACTAGAATCAGGCTCTGTGAAGAGGTATGTAGAATCAGGTCTATTGACGATTGTAAGCTAAGGAGGGAAGAAAAGAAAGTTTGAGGGTAAAGCCTCATATTAAATACACAACTCATGTCAGC